>JAVSBV010175272.1:0-13568 GCA_033117975.1 Parotocinclus spilosoma | reverse complement strand
TAAATATAAAAAATGTATTTTTATTTCTTCATAGTCCTCGAGAAATTGAAAAGTGCTGAAAAATAAAGATTTTTTTTTTTTTTTTTTGTTTGTTTTTCCCCTCCCTCCTCAGTAGATTCTTAAGTAGGAACATCCGAGGAACAAGAAATTTAAAAAGTCTGGCCTTATATAAATCTGAAACGGCCTAAAACTGCTCACAAAAATGAGCAAATATACTGAAATGTGCCTAATGTTTTGTCAGCAGTGTACAATGCATATAAAGGGTTTCATCTGGAGAACCTACCAACCTCCAAGCAGCGGGATCCGACACCCCTGAAATCGTTTGTGGGCCGTCTTGGTCTGAGAACACCGTTCAGATTTGGTCTAACAATAACCCCGCCCCTTATCTGATTGTCTCCACCCACTCTGAAGATGTTAATTGGTTAATTGGTTAATTGGTGGCTGAATTAACCTGGTTAGTCCTGATGGATCAGACAGAACAGACGGTTCCGTTTCTCTCTCCGCCGCCTTTCCTTTTTTTTTTTTTTTTTCTTTTCCGAGTCGAGTCGAGTCTGGGAATCACCGCTAAACTCTGACCCCCACAGCTGGGGCCCCCCCCCCCCTCCCCCAATCCCACCCTAAATAACAAACCCCCGACTTAAAACAACAAACGGCCCGGGATGCTCCCCGTGATCTGAAACTCTTACAGAGCCACGAGAGCCGAATGTTCAGACGCGCCGATGCCGACCCCGTGTCTGCTTTGATTGTGGCTAATGAGGCGAAAGGTCAGGACTTGAGTCGGGCGGGTTACGTGCGCACACGTTCCGCTTGCATCACGCCTCCCTGGTTCTCTTTGTAGGGATTCCAAACATGCACACATCGCTTTGGGCCGAATTCTGTAACGTTATTGATTACCGTAGTAAATAAATTAATAAAAGAAGAAAATAACTGGATAAGGAAAAGTGTTTATTTTGTTTGGCAACAAGGAGGCGGGATTTAGTGTCGGGAAACGCCTTTGATCTCCTGCTAATAAACTCGTCTTTTCCTTTTTACAGTTTTCCTTCTGTTCTTACAAATATTTTTTCCCACACTAAGATTTTGACCTCTTTACTTTTTTCTGGCTTTACTAACAAACTTACAAAATTTCCTCCTTTCTTTTTCTTTTCTTTCATTTTTTCTTTTTTTTTCTTTTTTTTTTTTTTACTTTTTCCCTCCCATTCTTGCCTTCTTTCAGTTTCCTTCTTTAGAACAGACGTCTTGATCTTTTACCTTTCCCTCACTTTTTCTTCCCTTCTTCTTTCCTCTTATTGTTTTTCATTTTTCTTTCTTTTTCTTTTTTTTTTTTTACAAACTTCATTTCTTCCTTCCTTTCTTTCCTCTTTTCTTTTTTTCTTTCTTCCTGTCCCTGTTTTTTCTTCTTGCTTTTTTCTTTCTCTATAACAAACTTCTTTTTCCTTTCCTTTCCTTTCCTACCTCTTTTTTCTTATATTTTTTCCACAAGCCTTTTCTTTCTTTCCTTCCGTTTTCTTTCTTTTTAACGGACTTCTTTACTTTTTTCTTTCCTCTCTTATTTTCTTAATTCCGTTTTATTTTGTTTTCACAAACCTTTTTTCTTTCTTCCTTTCACTCCTCTTTTCTTTTTTTCGTTCCTGTCCCTGGTTTTTCTTCTTGCTTTATTTCTTTTTCTATAACAAACTTTTTTTTTTTTTTTTCCTTTCTTCATTCCTCCCTTGTTTTCTTCTTTCTTTTCGCATTTTTTGCTTTTTTTCCTTCCTTTCAATACTCCCTTTCTTTCTTTTTTGTTTTTCTTCTTTCTTTCTTTTTCTTTCTCTATAACAGACTTTACTCTTTCTTTCTTTTTCTTCCTGTCCCTGGTTTTTCTTCTTTTTTTTATTTCTTTCTTTATAACAAACTTCTTTTTCCTTTCCTTCATCTTTTGTCTTTACTTTTTTCTTTCCTCTCTTCCTTCCTCCCTTGTTTTCTTCTTTCCTTTCAAATCTTTTTCCACAAACCTTTTCTTTTCTTTCCTTCCTTTTAGTTTTTCCTTTCGCTGTTTTTCTTTTTCCTTTTCTTTTTCTCTCTCTCTCTAACAGACTTCTTTTTTTCTTTCCTCTATCTCTTTTTTCTTTACTTTTTTTCCCTACTGGTCTTACAAACAAACTTTCCTCTCTTTTTTTCTTCCTTCCTTTTTCTGTTTTTTCTTCTTGCTTTTTTTTTTCTTTCTCTATAACAAACTTCTTTTTCCTTTCCCCAATCTTTTCTCTTTACTTTTTTCCTACCTCTCTTATTTTCTTTTTTTCCTTTCTCATTTTTTTAAATAAACCTTTCTTTCTTTCCTTCCTTTATTTATTTTTTAATTTATTTATTTTGCTTTTCTTTCTTCCTTTCTCATTTTTTACAAACCTTTTCTTTCTTTTCTTACTTTTTTAAATTATTATTATTATTATTTTTTTATTTCTTTCTTTTCCTTTCTCTATAACGGACTTCTTAACTTTTTTATTTCCTTCCTTTCAGTCCTCTTTTCTTTTATTCCTCTGTTCTTTCCTTTTTCTTTTTTTTCTTGCTTTTTTTCCTTTCTCTATAACGGACTTTACTTTTTTCTTTCCTCTCTTCCTTCCTGTTTTTCTTTCTTTCGTTCTTTCCCTGTTGTTTTTTTTTTCCTTTTCTTTTTCTCTCTCTCTAACAGACTTCTTGTTTTCTTTCCTCCAACTCTTTTCTCTTTACTTTTTTTTCCCTACTGGTCTTACAAATAAACTTCCCTCTCTTCCTTCCTCTCTTATTCTCGTCCTTTTTTCTTCCTTTCTTTATTGTTTTTTTCTTTCTTTTCATGACTTCTTTTCCTTTCCCCCTTCTCTCTGTCCTCTTGACTTTTTCCCATCAAACTTCCCTTCTTTTTTTTTTCTTTCTCTTTAACAGCGCCCCCTACCCCGCCCCTCGTTGTGTTCTAAGCGCTACTTCGCCCTCGTTTTAATTACTAATTAATTAATGCTTTGGTTTTATTCTGTTTCGTTGCGGTCTCCCGGCGGCAGGACGATCGTGTGCAACCAGGTGATGAAGTTCATCCTGGACAAGATCGACAAGGACGAGCGTCAGGCGGCGAAAAAGAGGAAGCAGGAGGAGACGATGGAGCAGAAGCGCAGCAAGCAGGTGGCCAGCAAACTCGCCGCTCTGCTCTACAAACACAAGGAGCAGCTCAAAGCCGAGATCCTCAGGAAGAGAGCGCTGCTGGATAAACGGCTGCAGCTGGAGGTCCAGGTACGAGCCGCGTGCCGCCAGACGCCGCCTTTAGCGTCCTGGCCGTGCCCGTTTAGTCATTCGGAGTCCTTGCCTTGTCCTGCAGGAGGAGCTGAGGCAGGATTTGGCCAGGATCCACCTGGAGAAGGAGCGAGCTCAGGCCATCGCCCCCGCCCCGACCCCCACCCAGGGCCCGAACCTGAGCTCGGCGGCGGCCCACAAACGAAAACACGAGGAGGAAAACGCGGTCAGAGCCAAGAGGAAAAAGATGATCACCACTACCTCAAGGGAGACCAAGAAGGACACGAAGCTGTACTGCGTCTGCAGGACGCCCTACGACGAAACCAAGTACGACCCGACGCTCGGGAAGGACCTCAAATCAGACACGGGTCTAATGGTCCCGTCCCGTCCCGTCCTCACGTCCTCTTACCTCTCACCCGCAGGTTCTATATCGGCTGTGACCTGTGTACCAACTGGTTCCACGGCGACTGCGTGGGCATCACCGAGAAGGAGGCCAAGAAGATGGACGACTACATCTGCGCAGAGTGCAGACGGGCGCAGGAGGGAAGCACAGACGAGCTCTACTGCATCTGCAGAACGCCCTACGACGAATCGCAGTGAGTCCCTGATGTAATCCCCAATTAGTGACCCCAGCTTCAGAGGGACAGACCCGGGCCCCGACTCGGATTCCGGACCCTAACTTGAATCCTTACCTCGGACCCGGACCCTGACTCGGATCCCGGACCCTAACTTGAATCCTTACCTCGGACCCTGACTCGGATCCCGGACCCTAACTTGAATCCTTACCTCGGACCTGGACCCTGACTCGGATTCCGGACCCTAACTTGGGTCCTTATTTCGGACCCTGACTTGGATCCCGGACCCTAACTTGGGTCCTTACCTTGGAGCTTTTGATAGGGGCGCTGTTTTTTTTGCTTTTCTTTATTTAGTTTTTTCGTTTTTATTTTGGTTTCTCCCTCTCCGTCTTTTTTCTGTTTTTCTTCTGTTTTTTTTTTTTTGTTTTTTTTTCCCGTTTCTCTCTTTATTTTTGAACAGCTTTCTTTTTCTTTTCCTTCTCACTTTTCTCTTTGTCTTAGTTTTTTTCATTCTTTCTATTTCTGTCTCGTGGTTTCTTTTCTTTCTTTCTTTTTGTTTTTTCTCTTTTTATTTTTTTTTTAAATGTTGTCTTTATTTTCATTTCTTTCCTTCTATTTTTCTTTCTTGCTTACTTTGTTTATGATTTTCTCTTCATTCATCTTTTTTTTTTGGTTTCTTTTCTTCAGTTGTGTTTTTTCTTGCTTTTTTTCTTATTTGTTTGCTCTTTTCTTTCTGTCTTTCTGTTCTTTTTCTTTTCTGTTTGCCTTCTTCTTTCCTTCTTTGTTATTCTGTCTTTTTTCCTTTCGTCTTTCATCGTTTCTCTTTTTGTTTCAGTTTTGCGTTTCTTTTTCTTTCTTTCCTTGTCATACTTTCTTCGTTTCTCTATTTCTTTCTTTCTTTGTTTACTTCTTTCAGTCTGTTTTTTATTTCTCTTTATTCCCTTTCTTAATATATATATATATATATATACAATTTTATATTTCTATCTTTTTCTTAAGCTTGTTTCGTTCTTTTCTTTGTCAATAGTTTTTGTTTCTTTCTTTTTGTCTGTCTTTGTTTCTTTTTACTTTTTCTTTTTTTTTTTTATTTCCTTCTGAGATTAAAAAAGTATCGATTTTCTTTTTTTGTTTCTCTTTCTGTCTGTCCTTCTTTATTTCTTTTCATTAGTCATGTTTTAGTTTTCTTCTGTCTTTTTTTTTCTTTTCTTTTTTTCTTTGTATATAGTTTGTTTGTGTCGTTTTCTTTGTCTATCTTTTTCTTCCCTTGTCCTTCGTTTTTGTCTTTCAGAACGTTTCTCTTTTTGTTTCGGTCTTTCTTTTCTTGTCACACTTTTTTTGCTTCTTTTTTTTTTCTTTTCGTTTAGTTGTTTTTTTGTTTTAGTCTCTCTTTTTATTTCTCCTTATTTCCTTTCTTGAAATTTTGTCTTCTTTCTTAAGCTCGTTTCTTTTCCTGTTCTTTATTTACAGTATTTACTTTTCCCTTTCTTTTTGTGTTTATTCTTTTTACCTTTTGTCCTTGTTTCTTTCTGTCTTCTACACGGCAGTAACTACTTTCGTTGTTGTTTTTTTGTTGTCGTTTTTTTTTTTTTTTTTAACCCTTTGAGGTTTTACATCGGCTGTGACCGCTGTCAGAACTGGTACCACGGCCGGTGTGTGGGCATCCTGCAGAGCGAGGCCACCTACATCGACGAGTACGTCTGCCCTCAGTGCCAGTCCACCGAGGATGCCATGACCGTCCTGACTCCCCTCACAGAGAAAGATTACGAGGGCTTACGGAGGATCCTGCGCTCGTTACAGGTCAGACCCTTTCCCCTCGTTCCTCTCGCCGCCTTTTTTTCTTGACCTTTTTCAGGACTTGAATGAAAACGTCTCTCCCCAGGCTCACAAAATGGCCTGGCCCTTCCTGGAGCCGGTGGACCCCGAGGACGCCCCAGATTATCACAGAGTAATAAAGGAGCCCATGGGTACGACGTGTGCTTGTGTTAATGACGCTCTGCTGGAAACTCGACGCGCTTTGAACGTTTTATTTTTGCAGATCTGTCGACGATGGAGGAGCGCCTGCTAAATCATTACTACAGTAAGCTAACGGAGTACGTAGCGGACATGACCCGAATCTTCGATAACTGTCGTTACTACAACCCCAGCGACTCGTCCTTCTACCAGTGCGCCGAGGTGCTCGAGACCTTCTTCGTCCAAAAACTCAAATCTTTCAAAGCCAGCAGGTATAAAAGACGCCTTTTTTGTTTCTGTTTTTTCTTTTTCTTTTTTTTTTCTCTTTCTGTTTTTCTCTCATTATTAAATAATCCAAAGTCAAACAGACGACTTTCTGTCTTTCTCTTCGTTTTGAATTTTGTTTTTAAGGGGTTTTTTACTCTCTCTATGAACTCATAGAGAGGGTCACTTTTTTTTTTTTTTAGGAACTTTTAAAAAATAATTTCATGTTCACTTTCACTTTTTTTTTTTCTCTCTATCTAAAATCATTCTTTTTTATTCTTCCTTTTTCTGTTTTTTCCTCTCTTTTTTTTTTTTTTTTTTTTTTTATTTATTTTTTTTTAATTAGTGTCTTTTTTCCACTTCATTTCTCTTTTTTTCTTTCTTTGTCTTTTATTCTTTCTCTTTTCTTTTTCTAATTTTTCTCTCTTTATTTTTAAAATTAATGTCTTTTTTCTCTTTATTTTCCTTCTTTCTCTGTCTATCTTTCTTTTATTCTTTTTTCTTTTTCTGATTGTCCTGGCTGTTTTTTTTCCTTCTCTTTTTTGCTCTACTTTTTTCCATTCGACAGTCTTTTTTTCTTTATTTATGTTTTTATTTTATCTCTTGACTTTGTTTATTTTGTTTGTTTGTTTTTTACTTTTTCTTTCTGTCTCTTAAAAACAGCGTCTTTCTTTATTTCTTTTTCTCTTTCTGTCTTTGTCTCTCATTATTAAATAATCCAAAGTCAAACAGACGGCTTTCTGTCTTTCTCTGCGTTTTCAATTTTGTTTTTAGGGTTTTTTTTTTATTTTTTATTTTTTATTTTACTCTCTGTATAAACTCATAGAGAGGGTCATTTTTTTGGGAACTTTTAAAATGTGTCATGTTTCTTTTTTACTTTTTCTTTCTCTCTGTCTAAAATCAATGTCTTTTTTCCCTTTATTTTTTCTTTCTATCTTTGTCTTTTATTCTTTCTCTTTTTTTTCCAGATTTTTCTTTCTTTCTTTTAAAATGAATGTATAATGTCTTTTTTCTCTTTATTTCTCTTTTTTTTTTTCTTAAATTTTTTTTTATCTCTTTCTCTTTTTGTCTTTCATTCTTATTTATTTCGTTCCTTATTCCTTATTATTTAGTTTTCGTTTCTCTCTTTCCCTTCTGTCCGTTTATTTTTTTCCCTCTTATTGCTCTGCTTAGCTAAAGCTTTAAACTCATGCAGATTCTCTTTTGGATCCTTTTTGTTTTCTGTATATATTTTTTTTTAATTCCCTTTTGCTTGTTTTCGTTTCCTCGTCCTTACAGATCCCCGTTTCCTCTTCGCTTTCACAATTCCTCCTCACTTTCGTTTATCGTCCAGTTCTTTTCCCTCCTCTCCGTTTGCTTTTTCTTGTTTGTTTTTTTTAACTGTTAATGTAAAAGTTCCCTCTTATTTCAATGTCGTTATATTTTTGTCGTGGCCCCCGCCTGTTCCTCGTGCTCTCACTCATCACCCGACCGTCTCTCTCTCTCTCTCTCTCTCTCTCTCTCTCTCTCTCTCTCTCTCTCGTACACAGATTATGATGTCATCGCTCTAATCTTAACCGACCGTCGACCTCGGCTGTTTTTTTTTTTTTTCTTTGATGCAAAGAAAAAGCAGCCCGAAATCCCGTACGGGAATACGGAGCGCGCTCTTAATCAGCGTGATCCCGCCGTAACGTCGCCGATTTATCCGGACTCGAAAGAAAACGAACCAACAGATTCGACCTCAGTCTCCGTTTGTGCCGAACTGTGACGTTTTTTTAAAAAAGCCTTTAAATCCTTTTGTGAAGGAGAATTAAAGAATAGCCACCGTGGATTTGAGCTACGCGAGCGAGACGCCCCCTGTTTAGCTCCTCCGGTTCATTTTTATATATATATATATAAAATGACATGATGAACTCACACCAGCATGGCTGCTATCTTTATTTTTATTGTCATTTTTATTAAAAACGGAACAAAAACAAAAAGCGTGCAGCATCCTTTTTTTCATTACCCGCCTATTCTTTGAGTAAATTTAAAAGAAAAACAAAAAAGAAGGTCATGACGCATGTTTCTTCTCTCTGCGTTCTGTAGGTCTCATAGCAACAGACTACAGCCTACAGCTTCTTAAACTACATTACCCATAAGCTCTTTGGTAACTCTAATCAGGAAGTTGGTTCTCCCAGGTGAGGTCGTGTCTCCGTGTGCCAGCGCCGCTACGGGATCCCAGGGACGGGACACCGGAGGCCGGAGCTCCTGCCCGTACCGAAAACGACAGGGCAGTGACGGTAACAGTGAGGCGGGATCCCGATCGGATCGGACTAAAGGCGAGAAACGCCCCGGACCCCGCCCAGGTCGCTGGGTTTGACTTTTGTGACGGGTGGAAGGTCTGGACCACCACAGGATGGACCATCATCTCGTAGGAATCGCCGACGGTTATCATGTATAGGATTTGATCGCAATAATGCTCGACGGTAACGCTTCTGATCCCCCATCCGGTACCTCATCACAGGAACTGACGCCCTGTACAGGAACGCAGGCCAGACGCAGGAACCGGTGACCCAGGAACGTCGTGTCCCAACGACGAGGCCGGATTCAGGTTCTAAAGGCACTTTGGCCGTTCTGATGTTCATAATGTTCAGGTTTATTGTTTTTAAGGTTCGGAATCACAACCCGGAATTTCACCTCGTATCATTTTAGCCGTTTTTTTTTTTTTTTTTTAAATCCCATTCCCAAAAAATTCCATTTTTTTTTTTTCTTTTTTTATTAATTTTTTATTTTGATTAAACCTTAACGTACAAACCACACGTGGAACGCCAATCGGGTCATGATGCGTTTTCCTTCCCCAATTCTTTCAGAGGTTTTTTTAATTTTTTTTTTTTATGTCATGTTCACTTTCACTTATTTCTTTTTTCCCTTTATTTTTACTTTCTATCTTTGTCTTTTATTCTTTCTCTTTTCTTTTGCTGTTTTTCTTTCTTTCTTTCTTTTAAAATTAATGTCTTTTTTCTCTTTATTTCTCTTTTTTTTTTTTTCTTTTTCTGTCTTTCCTTCTTTCAGTCTCTTTTTCATTTTCTTTTTTCTTTATGTATATTTTTAGTTGGTTTTTTTTCCCCCTCTTGTTTGTTTCATTCTTTCTTTTTCTTTGTTTATTTTTCTGTCTGTATTTGCTTGTCCTTTTTCCTTCCTTTCTTTCTTTCAGTTTATTTTTTCTTTCTCTTTTTCGTCTATTTGGTTTTTTTTCTTTGTTTGTTTTTTCGATATTTAATTTTTTTTTGTCTCTATTTCTCTTTTTGTCTTTCATTCTTATTTATTTCAGGTTTATTGTTTTTAAGGTTGGGAATCACAACCCGGAAATTCACCTCGTATCATTTTAGCCGTTTTTTTTTTTGTTTGTTTGTTTGTTTTTTTCTTTTTTTATTAATTTTTTTATTTCGATTAAACCTTAACGTACAAACCACACGTGGAACGCCAATTGGGTCATGATGCGTTTTCCTTCCCCAATTCTTTAAAAAAAAAATTTTTGTTTTTTGTTTTGTTTGGTTTTTTTTTTAGATTTTGGGCTTTATCTGTGTGGAGTGACTGCGTTAAAAAACAAATTCCATTTGAAACCCCTCCGTTTAGGGCCTCATCGCTCCAGGTCCTGACCCAGCCCATACCACAGATGTGTTGGGTCATTTGGTGTCTCTGATCAGCCCCAGTGGGACTTGGGGGTTGTCCTGGACCTCATCACGACCCTTAATTGGATTAAGTGGATAATCTCAAATACGCTTAGCCATTTTCTTTCCATAAATCCCTAGTTCAGAACAGATTCTGCACGACCAGTGAAATCAGAGGTTTGATTTATTTTTTTTATTTTTTTTTTTTATTTAGGCCCTTAAAAGGATAAACGACGGCTTTGTACAATACGTACTGCAAAATCGAAGCAATAAGCTCGCTCTCTGTATTTATGGCTTTCGTTTCATGAACGTTTTAATATTTAAAGACGCTCTTTTTACCTTGTCGAATTACAGAGGTTTCTCAAATTCATTTTGATCGTTTGGTATCACGAGGACGGACAACGCCGACGGCTTTTTCTTCTTTAAAATAAACCCCCCAAAAAAACTAAATCGAGTTCTGGGGAGGAATTTTTATAATGGGTCAAAGTTATAAAAAAAAAAAAAAAGAAAGAAAGAAAGGGAGAAAACTGGACATAAAGGAGCCGTTTTGGGTTTTTTTTTTTTTTAAATACGTGACTGTGACCAAGAGATGTTTTTGTACTTTACGGGATTTGACCCTGGATATTAGGATATTAAAAGTATGATTTTGGACATGAAATCGCTCTGCTCCCCTTCTGTCGAGGCTCGGATTGGATCGGACGGCTTCGTTTCCGCCCGATTTTGCGTACGAAGTTAAAAAGAGGAACAATAAAAGGCGGGATCGAGCTCGGGATGCGGCGGTCATTTCCTCTCATAAAGTCGTGAGGAAGCTGGAATGATCTCCCTAAACCCGTCGCTGCCTCTGCATCAGGAATGTCCCCCTGCTGAGGTCCGGCCCCGTCCCAAACCGCTCCCAGCTCACTAGGGGAGTG
The DNA here is from genome assembly GCA_033117975.1 of Parotocinclus spilosoma. NCBI lineage: Eukaryota > Metazoa > Chordata > Actinopteri > Siluriformes > Loricariidae > Parotocinclus > Parotocinclus spilosoma. The sequence continues at coordinate 3,002 of JAVSBV010175272.1, read as the reverse complement.
TGAACGGAGCCCGTTAGGACCGGACCCGACTTCCTGGCTGCCTCGCCTGGGAACGGAGCAGCGGATGTGGCTTCAGCCGAGCGTATCGGAGCGCCTCGCCTCGTTTTCGCTTAATCGGGGCCGATCTGCGTCTGGGACGGGGGGGACGGGGGGGGGACGCTTTGTTTTTACAGACGACGATAAGGCGTTTATCACTGGGAACGAGGCACTCGTTAAGGCGTACAGGAGGCCCTGCTGGGAACTTTTTCGGAAAACGGACGGCGCTAGAAAGCCTCTGGGCACCTCCACCAAAAATAAAAAATAAAAATTAAAAAAAAAATTACAATTTAAAAAATCGTTCCTTTCGTTTTCACCCAGGGTGAGGGTCACAGATCCCACCCCCTCACCCGCCACCCCCTAATTATCGGTCCAAACTCAACAGGACGGGTCCGTGCTCGGACAGGACCGGGCATGCCCCCTTGTTTTGAGAAGTCGTTCACGTCGACGGAACCTGAGACTCGCTTTCCCCGCCCGCATTGGGGCTGATCGCCGTTTTGCGCTCCGTCTTTCTCACTCACGAGGTCAACGGGCAGATTTTTTGGGCCCGGGGGGAGGCCACAAGGGTGGGTACAAAGAATGCTGGCCCTCGTTTTACCCCTGGAATTGGGGGAGTTGTCCCACATTCCCAGGCCCGCCAGACCCATCGGTCGGGGTCTGGAAGGGGTCGAGCCTGAACAAGGGTGTGGAAATAATTAGACGTTTCTTTGAGCTTCGTTTTGAGCCTCCCCTATCTCGCACACGGCCAGCTGCACGTCTGCGTGACACCGCAACCCAAACCCGGGTCAAACAGTCCGTCACTCGGGGGCTTGGAAGGGGTAGAGGCTATAAAGGAAGCGTGGGAAAAGAGGATTCTTGTTTTGGCCCCACTTCATACGGGGCAGGGGTGCCACTCCGACACCGCTGGGACCCTGAAAGCTCCCCAAAAAAAAGTTCCCTGGTCAATCTGAGTGACGGGAGCTCTTAAAAAAAAAAAAAAAAAAAACGTGTTCCGATTTGTTCCTTTTTATTACAGAATCTCTCCAAATGCTTCAGGATCCCCCGCCCTCTCCTCTTTAGCGCCCCCTACTGGTTTTCCGCATGGTTTACATCGGGGGACTGAGGCTTGATTTAGTGACCGGTCGTTTTTAGTGTCCCGAATAACGGCCCGCAGCATCGCAGATCCTCCACCGCACCTAACAGTTGGGCGTAGAACACAGTGCCAGCCAGAGCCCCGGTATTTAATAATCTGGGAATCTGAGGGTAGTTTAATCGTGATGTCCAACAGCGATCGCTGGAGATTCTTCGCCTCCCTTACACCCTCGTCCGTGTGCAGGGGAGAAACACCGGGGCAAGTTCGTCACAGTTCCGGTTGATTTGAACCGAAGCATAAAACAATCCCTGACTTATAAAGGGCGATACGCTGTTCTTTTTGTTTTTTTGGGGTTTTTTTTTTTTTTTTACGTTTAGGTCCTCCCGAGGGTCTTCCTGATAACGTGTAGGGAGTTTTTCCTTGCCGCTGTCGCCCTAGGCTTGATTCGTGTGTTACCTGGACGCCCAAGAACGACGTCGCCTGGTATCTACACTTGCCATGAAGCGTTTTGTTGTTTTTTTTTGTTCGTTTTTTTTCCCTCTCTCGCATCAATTAAAGGTTGGATTTTTCTCCCTCCACCCTACGGCGTATCGTTTCACGGCGTGCCAGGAGCCACATCTGTTTGAGATTAGGGAACAGCTCGGCACTGTGAGCCTGCGCTTTTGGTACCTGGGAGCCACGTCAGCCTCGTAAAAGAAGGGGGGGGGGAAGAAGCAGAATCGTCCGGCGTTCGGGTTCGAGCTACGGAGCTGGACGTTTGAATTTGTGCCAAGCTATTCCTCTAAGTCCTTCCTGCCGGCCCAGGGTAACGGAGTAGCGGGGGCGGGGCGGGGGGCACATACTTTCCCTTTCTTTCACACCCGCCCTGCCCATAAAGCTCCTCTTCATTTCAGGCACCCACCCCATCTCCCCTTTTCCCCTGCCTTTTCTTTGAGCTCGAGCCAAGAGCCGTGTTTGCGCCCGCTAGCCCTGGGTGGTGTTTAACCCGGCCCCAACCACCCCCCCCCCCTCCCCCCGGAACCGCCCGATCCCCCTGAAGCCCTGGCCTGTGTTTGTGCTCGCGCGACCCTAAACGGAACCGCCCTCTTTCATGTAACCAGGTGCACACGGATTAGATTACAATCCGATTAGTACTACACACACACACACACACACACGCAGATCTAGTCTTTGATTTGTGGGGTGGAAGGTGGGACGGGGATGCAGCAGAGTTCTGGAACGTCCCAGAGAAAAGCGGGCTGCTTTTTCTTTGGTCAGGAGACTGGGTTGTGGGATCCAGATTGGTCGAACGCAGGAAAAAGGGGGCACGGAGGCTGTCCTGAAGCTGGGCGGGATGCCACTTAGTGGGATTTCCTACCCTCCGTTTGGCCGGGAGCCACTGCTGGGCCACCTGAGCATCGAGTGCAGTACAAGGGAGGGGTTAAAAGGACTTGTTCAAGGGCCCTGGCCCTGTGTGTGTTGAACAAGGAGTACACTCGTGTGTACACTGGGTATCCGAAGCAGAGACTTATTGGACTATAGCAACCAGAACTGGTGGCCAGCTTGAGGTTGGGGGTTCAAATCCGAGCTGTGATGGGGCGGTGTGACCCTGGCCCGCCTCGCGACCCTGTCCGGGATAAAACAGGGTTCCGGGTGTTGCGCTCATTACTGTGTGACAGTAGATTCCACGAGGTAAACACAGCCTTGGCGGGTGAACTAGTGTTACTGCATCGTTCGAAAGTAATACAGTCGATTCCGCTCAATGGGACCAGCCGCTAATTCGGACCAAATCCTAAAGTACTGAAATAAATCCTATTATATACGTGTAATGTTATTCGCAAAATTCTGCTTAATCGGACCAAAGAACGTGTACAGTATGTAATATCCGTGAAGAAACTCTTCGTCTCTGGCATCA
>JAVSBV010175253.1:0-12500 GCA_033117975.1 Parotocinclus spilosoma | reverse complement strand
TACATTTTTGGAATACCATGGCCTCGTAGTGATTATTATCCCAAACACTTCATTCTCTACAGAAAAACGCTTGAGCGCATTCCAGAGGTCAGCCTGGTTAGAGCTAATAAGACAATGTCATCTGCAAATGACAGATACATCACATCTAGCCCTTTGTAATGAACTATATTTCAGCCTCGGCTGTGTCTTGATAGCCTGTCCTTGATATCCTGATTAATTTCACAGATAGGAGTCTGATACCCACCTTGAATGACTTTATCATAACATCAAGTTTGTGGACCCATTTCCAGGTAGAGCTTTAACTGGCTAGGTGATTGACCTTGTCACCAGACAGTGAGCATCACCACCACCAGGCATGGCTCCAGGCATGCTTTCTGGTAACTCTATTTGGATTATGGTGCACTGATTAACTCTTGTACCTCTTATAAAGATGTTTTGGATTGCTCATTTGTTTGACTTCTCCTCGCAGACCTATTCACCACGAATAAGCATTGTACTCCTGAAGATGTACTGCAGCTCTGCAAATCTACACAAGTGCCTTCACCATGTTCTTGAAGGGTTAAAAATACTTGTTTAATACAAATGGACAATCAATTTAGATTTTTAGATTGTTCTAAAATGTGTTAGTTTTTCAGAACCACTACCTTATGTCAGATTTTTGTTACTAACATTATTTTTTCACATTTTGTTTGATGGATTGTGCCAGCAAACTGCTCAGTTATGTCTTCTGAATCAGGAGTAGTTCCCAGAAGTTACAATAACTGATAGCCGTCTGAAACTTTTCTTCTACAGAGCACATGGATGGAGATAGATTGTGTCAATTATAAGTGTTCATTAATATAAGGACATAACGAGGGCACAGGAAATAAATAATTAAAGTACTTAATAAGCTATGTACATCTAAGATGATAAGATCAAACCTTCGCCTTCTGAAAAAAGGTAATCTTAAATCTAAATCTGGAATCAAAAAATTGAGGTTTAGATTGCCTAAATACTGTGGGGCTTAAAATAAGAATTTCCTTTTTTTCTTCATTTGGACACAATCTGTCTAAAAGTGAATGGGTCCAAACTCTTGAGAGATGGCTTTGTAACTTTTCTCAGCCTGATTTTCTTTTTCAACTGATTGAACACACACCTTTATATTAACTGCAAGACCCACACCATAGGCTAAACCCAAAATCATATACTACATACTGAATATGCCAAATTCAGTAAGTACCAGCACATGGTGGAGCTGAACTGTCAACAATATAATATTTAATACAATATATAACAATACTTGATACAGTAGTTGGCATGCAACCAGGCAGCTTTTTGAACAACTAATGAGATGTGATAAACAACAAACATCTACAGTATCTATATAAACAAACACTTTAATGAAACACTTTAAAAAACTATTAATTGCTATTAATTTCTCACCTCATTGTGCCACATCAGTGACTCACTTCAGTAAGTGTCAATTGTCTTTAATTTCAGATCCTCAGTCTCTGCTGAGATGAGTCCTTGGCTGTCGAGTGTAAGAACAGCGTTGGTAAAGGGAGTTCCATTTAAATTCCCCGTTTCTGTTCTTTTCTCAGATGTTCTTCTCGCATTTAGTCATCATATGTAGCTTATAATAAACCATAAACACTGTAGCTGAATAAAACTTTTACGCTAGCAATATTTCTCCTAATAAATTGCATGTTATGCATTTATCATTTCCATTTTGTACATTTGTTAATAAACATCAATTCTGCAATTCAGAGCTAGTAATAAAAAGATGGTGAATGAATGGATGTCAACAGATGGTTTTTTTAATGGATTTTTTAATGGAATTTTAATGTGTTAAGGCCAAGAGTACAAGCTGAACACCTGTGTTCTTTGATCCCTCAGATAGCACCACATCAGGAACCGCCATTTAGTAATATCTGATATAACCATATGGGCAAGAGAATACTTTGGCAAAGCTTTATCATGCACTGCATTACAGAATTACATTAACACTGCTACTTAAAACTTTGTGTACACTTTTACTATGCAAAAACTAAGCATGTTAGCCATGTCCAGATGCAGTGTTTCCATTTTTTGGCTTGGAAGCATCTAGGATGGACTATCAAACAATTAAAACCTGTATTGTGTTCAGATTAATCACTTTTCCGGGTCTTAGATCACCGAGGAAAAGGGTCATCTAGACAATTAACAGCAACAAGTCCAAAAGCCAGGTTCTGTCCTGCTATGGGGCTGTGTCAGTGACATTTATCACTTCTGTGATTGCAGCATTAATGCAGAATAATACATTGAGGTCTCAAAGCAACATATGTTGCCTTCCAGACATTATCTTTTTAATTTGTGGAAAATTTGACGACAATCCTGTACTGTTGCACACCTTAAGACGTGTTTACAGAAAGCATGGGATGAAATAACACCTGAGACACTAAATCACTTGGCATCCAATGTGCCAAAATGTCTTTTAAGTGTGGTGAAAGGGAATAGCAACATTACTGTCCCAACTTTTTTTTGGAATGTGTTGTAGGCCTGAAATGCAGGAATGGATGTTAATTAACAAATGAAATTTTTCAAAAAGTTGACCAGACAAAACAAAAACTTTATCAGGTTCATAATGTCTGCAATGAAATAAGAGTCAAAGTAAATACAAGAAACACTGTTTATAGTCATTTTCCATACTGTCCCAAATTTGTGTTGTACATGCAAATTAAACCAGCCTTCCCCTCACATTTCAGCCTTTTTATTACTTTCCCTGAGGGCTTGAGTTCTGTAATAAATACTGAACTGAAGATGTTTAAATATAGATTTTAGTATTAAATGCTAAGAAGATTGACGGGTGATTTTGGTGGATCAATGTGCATCCAGACCAGTTCACAATAATAATGAAATCAACACAGTGAGTGGCCAACCATTTGCATCTCTTTTCAGTTTATAAAGGTCAAGTTTGACAGAGAGCCCTTTGATGCATCAAGCACACTTCTCTGTTTATGATACAAATATATCCACATGCATCTCACCAGAGTATTTCTAATCACCAAGGAGGTTGCTTTGGGTATTCACTTCCTTATTTTTGTCTTTCATTTCTCCTCATTTGCACAATCACTCCCATTTTGAGTCTGCATAGTCAATTCCTCACTTAATTTTTCCTGCTGTTCTTTGACTGCTTGTATGTTCATTATACCAAAGTTCCCATTTATGGTCTCACTTCTTCAGCTTCATGAATGGGGGCTGTCTTCATCCAGCATGTCCTTCTGCTCTAATCTTTTGTTCACCAATGGTGTTAGAAAAGGCTGGCACAAGACTGGCACGGTGGCACAGTGGCTGGCATTACCACCTCGTGGCTCCAGAGACCCAGGGTTAAGTCACATCTGTGTTAGGTCTGCTGACATCTAAATTGTCCCAGTCTGAATGACTGAGTGTTTGTGTGTAAGTGTGTTCTCTGTGATGTGATGTCACCAGGTCCAGGGTCAGTTCTTGCCCAGTGCCCTGTGCTGCCAGGTGTGCTGGCACAATTGCAAAGCTGAATTGGATTGAGCAGCTGTAGAACTTAATTAGTTGACAATATTATAATATGAACTACATTATAGCTTAATCCTGTAAATATACAGAAATGAGTTAGAAATGTCCCTCAATGAAATTAAGGATCTCGATATCTGAAATATTCACTTCCGAACCATTTTTAGGAATTAAGTACATTAGGATAATGAGGATTGATTGTAAGGATATGGATATGACAGGAGGATATGTGAGATAATTACATTTTGCATCAGGTAGTAAGTAAAATATTGCCACTACCTTTTCAGTGTAGTAATAATGCATAATGGAATATTTTTCCAGCACTGTTCACCAATCAGCATTTCTCTGTATCACTACAGTGGTGTCTTGAGACAACAAAAACATGAGTTAAATGATCCTCTCAGCAATACATTAATGCATATTGCATGAAGAGTTAATGAAAGCATATATGCTGACTCAAAAGCACTGGCATTGTTTCACTCTAGCATATCTTCCTAGACTGAAGCATGAGCAAGATCAGCAGATGTATAATTGTCCATTTAAGACATTATACACAATATAAGCTGTCGTCATTATATTTGTCCATTTCTAGATTGACAAGATGTTTCATTTACTAAAATGGAGAGAGAAAAACAAGAATGTGTAGCTATTGCTAGATGAAAGGTGTCCAAAAACAATAAAAAGAAAGTCATATTCAGCTGAGATACTCAAATTACTTTTTTGGCCAAGATGAAAAAAACTCTTTGTGTTTTTTGTGTTACATTAAGATGATGATTTTGATAACTTGAAAGTGAAGATTAATAACAATGATTTGAACTGTGTTGTTCAGAGGGTTAAGATAGAGTGATGGCTTACTGTTTTATAAGTGGTTGCTGGCTGTGGGCATATTGTTATGCTTCGCACATCAACTGTGTTCCGTATTTATTTCATTCTTGTTTGTTTCTTGTCTTCCTCTGAGTTCTTTTTTGGTTGTTGGTGGAATTACTGCTTTGTCTATGTCACACAACCAAGTACTACATACTAAATTCAAGATTTATTTTTGCTGGTTACCAAATTCATAGCCTGTCCTCATGATCATGTGGTATAAAATATATATTTAGGAAAATAATGAATGGTCTAGCCATGAAAAAAAGCCTATATATACTAAGTTATATGCTGGCTAAATCATGAGACTAATTGAAAGGCAAGCAAACAATGGGTTAGACAGTGAAGACTTTGGATAGGACCTACATGCCTGTAGAAAATATCAGATATCAATTAAATTACAAAGGTATGAGCTGGATCATCCTCAACAATTCAGACTGCTGAAAATGTGGGCCCATGCCCTGTGGGGACATCAGGATTGTCCTGTTCCACTGTGTTGTGACTTTCCATATCTTGGATACTGTTCTGTACCTGTTTTGTGTTCTGTCCGGTGTGTAGTCATTAATCTCATTCCCTGTAACCGTACCTTCTCTTACATACTGCCTCTGTACATTAAATTTTTGTAACCATGCCACTCTCTCTATATATATCCATCCATCACTCATCTTCCACTTAAACCATACGGGTTCGCGGGCCAGCCAGTGCCCACACGGCACACGTTGTCCGTAAGTACAGGAACAACCCTAGATAGGGCTCCAATCCATCGTAGGACACACACACACACACACACACACACACACACGCACACACACACTTAAACACACACAGTATATTACATAAACATACCTTACTTATCTACATTTTACCTATTATTTTTTGTTTTACTTTCATATAACTTGGTTAGACACTTAGTATTAAGTTATTAACAGGTTATATGTTTACTCTTGTTCATTCAAATTTAAATAATTTAACAAAAATCACTGACACGTTATGGTTATAGATTATAAAGGTTTAATTACATGAATGCCTTGTTGGTATAGATTTACAAATATTCCAAAGGTATGTTGGTTTTGGTGTGGTTCCATCAAATTAGTTTTAAAAAGATGCCTGCCCAGCTACATCATGACTTAATCCATGTTTACCCTTCTTTTATTTCTTTCATTTCATACTAATCTCTCTCTCACTCTACACTTCCTTCACCTTATCAGCAAATCCACTAGGCTGCTCTCCTTCAGTTAATTCCCCTCCATCTCGGTAAGAACATATTTCACGCTACAATGGGCTCATCTTAGATGAGCAAAGTAACGCATAACAGGCTCTTTTTCATTCTGGTAGAGATGACATCTAAATATGATGTGAAAAGCAACAGGAAAGTCATGAAACATGAGAGTATTGTAGAACAGATATAGTGGGCACATCCTTATCTGTTCAAAAACCCTAATAGGACACAGGATACACACTGATCCGGAGGAAAAAAGGAAATGTCAAACGTAAAAAAGGCACTGATTGAACAAATAACTGAATTTAGGGATAGTAGTTTTTAACTGAACAATGATCACTGATCCCTCAGATGACACTGTATCCAGAAGCTGATATAATGACATGGGCAAGGAATTACTCTGGCAAATCTTTGTTAATCTCTTCAGTACACAGTTACATTCACAAATGCCACTTAAAATTTTACTCTGGAAAAAGAAAATGTATGTTAAACATGTCCAGAAACATCTAGGATGGACCATCAAACAGCAGAAATGTGTATTGTGGTTAGACAAATCAGTGTGGCAGCATTAGTGTAAAAAAGGTTAAGTTTCTAAAGCAACCTATGCTGCTTTCAGGATGGCATCTTTTGCAGAAATGTCCATGCATTTTTCAACAAGACACTGCAAAATTACATGCTGCACACATTACAAAGGCCATGATGGGACAATGAGACAATGACGACTCTGTACTGTTGCGCATCAGTGCTGTCGCAAGATGCATTTGCATTTGGAATGGGACAAAATAACACCCGAAACACTAAATGACATGCTATCCTCTTTGTTAAGTGGTAAGTGTGAGAAGGAATGGCAACATTACAAAGTGGTAAATACTTCACCATACCAACCTTTTTTGATATGTGTTTCAGGCATGAAATGATTAAATGGAGGTTTATTAAAAATTAATGAGTGCATATGACTAGTATTATTTTAATCATGCTCCTTTCATGAATAGCCATTGATGCTGATTAAATAAATATTACATTAAATAAATAAGAAAAAAACCCAACACACATTATGTGCAGTAAGGCACCAAAGTTTCAGTCTTTAAATGTCTACATGTACAAAATGCACAGAAACAAGCCCTTTCTTTTACAGCTCTCTGACAACTGTCCGTCTTCTTCATTAACTTCCCAATTTCTGATCATTATTTTTGGTTACTGCTTTGTTTGTGGCTTATTTGTTGAATTATATACAGTTTTAATAATAGTTTATTTATCTCTTTCCTTATTACCAAGAGAGTCAAAGTCTTCCCTCTGCACCAGCTGTACTTGGCCCAACCATATGTAACTCAATGTCAATCAAAGTGCAAAAGATGAGAGAGAAAATATGAAAGATGAGTGGATGATGCTAAAATGATGAACAAGGCTTTATTGCAGCAGTAGCTAACTATGATCAGTTTTGAAATGGTGCCCTCAAAAGGAGTTTACTTTTGTAATGTTTTTGATGTTAAAGTTAAGGTGCAGACACATCTTGGTCTCACGAGAAAGGCTCTGGTGAGAGAAGCAGACTGACAGAGATAGACTGTATTTGTGTCAGTGTGTCTTTTTGTGTAGATAAAAGCAATCCCAGCAGTGTGGTGCAGAGGGCAAAAGAAGCTGTGAGAAACAGAGTATGGTCCAAAGGCTTGCACTTTAGCCAAGTAAATCTTCAAACACAAAGATTTAGGCCATTCTTTACTTAAGGTTTGTTTCTGTAAAAGCACCTGCAGGCGATAGTAACTGGAAAAAGTACAGTTCATAAAAGCATGTATGTATTACATCATTAATTAAAACAAATATAGGTGGTGAGTTAAAAAAAATAAGTATATAATTTGAGATGTTTTCATGTAAGGGTCCAAAGTATCAAATGTGAAAGCCACCTCAAAGCAGCAAAGTTCAATTAAAACAGATGCATGCAGTTGCAGCCATTGGAAGGAGATTGCACAGACATCAAGATGAAATCTTTCTAAACCATGTCACATTTTAGAAATGTCACAGACTGAACTAATGGACATTTGTTCATTCAAATTCAGTAACCATTTTATCTTGGTGAAGGTCATGATAGGTCCAGAGACTATAAAAGTCCATCACAGTCAGTCACACTGCAAAATCTGGAAGTAATTCTGGGTAACTCATTCATTTACATTTATGTTATTTAGAAGGTGCTATTTTTCAGAATTATTTACAGTTGATACATTTTATAAGCCATGTAATTGTTGGTTAAGGACCTTGCTCAAGGTCCCAAAATGGCAGCTTGGCAAAGGTGAAATTTAAACCCTGGAACGGCTAGGCTCCATTCTCCATTTTCATTGTGTTTATCATTGTAGGGAACAAATGTCCACACAAAGATAGGAAGATCAGATTTTTTATCTTGTGGTGACATTTTGCTGGTCTGTGTGTGTGTGTGTGTGTGTGTGTTTGGGTTGTAGGCTTCCCAGTAATTTTACATGGCATTTATGCTATCATCCAGCTCCAGAATTCAGAAAGAGAGAAATGCTATGTTTACATATCAGGTAAAGTGACTCAGATCTGACTGAGATCTTTTTTATCATATGTTTACAGATGTGTTATCTTTACAGCAGACTTAATGGTAAAAACATATTAAATCTGACATTTTTAGTCAGTTTAGTCAGTCACTTTCATATGTCATATTGAAATACGAATATAGTAATTGTGACTCAGTCTGAACAGCCAGATCACAATTCCTGAGACTTTATGTCATTTGTACTCTGCATTTGTCATTAATGCACGCTAAGGAAAAATGGACAGCAGCAGTAAGGGATGGTTTTAGTGGTGGGATAAAGCAGTTCCAAAAATAATTCACATATGGCATCCATATTGCATATTGCAGAAAATGTATAAAAATCAAAGTAAAATAAAAAGTGACATTTACTGAGACCAAAGATGAAAACCAAAGAAGTGGCAGCATATAGTATTTTACCCTCCAACTATTCACACCTGTATGAATGCCTGTTCCTTTTAAAATCTGACCCATGACAATCAAGACCACTTGCCTCAAAATGTGTAAATCTAATTCATATATATTTTATAGTTGCAGCTTCAATTTGTCATATATCAGCTTGAGTACAGGCTTCTAACCTAAACTCTTACCCAACGTCTTAATGAAGCAACTGAACACAGTGAATTAATTTAAACACAGATCCATCATCTGAGTTTTATCATTACAAATCATATAACTAACATAACATTTTGGAGTAAAAAGCAAAAGAAAAATCATATATAATTATTTTGAATGTTCTTCCTTGAGCTGTAATGTGCAATAGTATGCAACAGTATGCACTTGAGCTTATATGGCTTAACAAATCTGATATCCCAGCATGATTTCACAATATTCCAAAATATATCTTGCTATTTTACCAAATGCTTGGCCTTATCTGTCTTCCAGTGCAACTAGAATGGCTTTAGGTTAGTTGACCATGATAGAAATCTGTGGGACTGTGGTAGCCAAGCGGTTAAGGCACTGGGTTCAAGTTCCACCTTTGCAATCCTTAAGCAAGGCCCTTAACCCACCATTGCTTGAATTGTAAGACTATATCTGTTGTAAGTTGCTCTGGATGCGAGTGTCTGCTAAATAATGTAAATGTAAATCTGTGTGTGTATAAGATTTTAACTATATATTAAGAATACACATTTATTAAACAAATATTTAATATGTATTTGCTTCTTACTGACTGTGTATTTCCCTTCCTCCACAACCAGAAATCCAAACTGGATTCAAGCCAGCCCGGACCCCCTTTACTCATTCATTCATTATGTGTGTTGCTGTAGCAACACATATATTGTTATCCGATTTTTTATTATTCCACCAATTTTCGGTCAGTATCTCCTCCTAGATTTTTCGACGTATCGATACGGGACAAACGCCGAAACATCCGGGATGTTCGGGAAAAGTGTGCTTGTTCATAGCTAAGAGATATCTCGAACCGTGCACCCGGTGCCCTCGATTTTTGGGCACAAAAATCCCATAGACAATCAATAGGGCTGTTATTTAAACTGCTGTAGCTTGGTCAATTTTTAAGCTATAAACACTCAGTTGGACCCGGCTATAATGTCACCGGCAAAGTTAATTTTTAAAGTGATCGGAGGCTCCGTTTACTTTTTATTACTCTTTAAAAAATCCCCCCATTCATTTTGAATGGCCCCACTCTAGTGATGTCTAGTGATGACTGGGTCTCGGGCCTACGCCCGACCACAACCTCCCAGGACTCGGATCCGCACCTGATCAAAGCCCACCGTGCCTCAAACCTAGGCTCGACCGAAATCGGCCAGTTCTCAGACCTGCCCAGGCCAGAACCAAAGGTACTGATGCAACACACATCCGCAGTTCCTCCGGGAGCTGCATTTTCTAGTTCAGTCATTTTCTTCCACTTAATCGACACATGGTCGCGGGCAAGCCGGTGCCCACCCCACATCTCTGGCCGAAAGGGCAGGAACAACCCTAGACAGGGCGCCAATCCATCGCAGGGCGACCCCCTTTACTGTTATGCTAATTACAGGATTTGTAATGAAAACCATTGTGAGATATTTACTATCTATTAAAACTGTAAATTGTTACAGTCCTACCTCGTTCTCCCGTGTGACTTGCCGTCCTCATCGAGTGCAGTTACAGAGCAATCGGTGATGCGGTTTATATCCCGTGTTTGATTAGCGACGTGATGCCGAACACCGGGAGCTCCCGTTACTTAAGTACGGGTCTTAGCATTGTTCGGTGTCACGTTGTTACACGCAGTACGTATCGTCTCTCGCTCACAACGCAATACGTCTACGCCAACGATCGCATTTTTGTATGCACCTTTTTCCACGCTTAGTTGGTGGCATCCCGGGGCTTTTATTGCCGATGGATGAGTAAGGGGGAAATCCCTGAGGTAATGTAGTTGGTTAGGAAAATATCAGGGTTTCCAAAGGCTTTGCCTCACTCCTTCGCACCGCTTAGCGTCACTCCGTTCGGTTGGCTGCTCCGTTTGGGACGTGCCCTGACGCGGCTTCTTCCAGCGCACTCATGCTTGGGCTCGCCCCCTGGCGTTCCGGAGCTCCTCCGCACCACTCCATTTGGGAAGTTCGGAAAATCGGTGTTTTACTGTGCTTGCCACATGTCCGCGCCCTCTGACACTTGCCGTGTAACATCAGCAACTCGCGCACACGTCAGCTGTAGGTGCCATTCCCACTCAGGATGCACCACAGCTGCCTGTTTTTCCTCATTTTTGTGTTCTGTATTTTAGAGAGCCTTTTGCTCTCCCCTTTTGGGTTATCCCTCATTATTATAAGACGTCGTTTAATCCCCTTTCCCGCATCCTTGGGTCCTCCCTCAAATTCTGTAACAGAACGATGTGATCATAAATGGACCCAGCAGGTTCTCACAACGTCCCTGAGGCAATTCGCCTACAGGGAGCAGCCATCGGATGCCTTGAGGCAGACATAAAAAGGCTTACAGAGCACCTCGCCCAAGCTACCGTGACCGGTACTTCGGCCAGCATGCCCACTCCTTCTCCCGCTGCAATGATGGAGACACCTTTGCCACAACCGGAGTGCTTTTCTGGTGATCCCAGCAAGTGCCGATCATTTTTGAGCTTCAACCCTTGCGCTTCCCGTAGTACATGGTGGCATATATGGTTTCCCTCCTTTCGAGGAGGGCCCTGGAATGGGTCACCATGGTATGGGAACAAAAAGGGCCCGATAGCACCTCTGAGAAGGCATTTTCCAAAGCCCATAGAGAGATGCTTCTCCATCCCTTGGGTAGGAGCCAGGTGAGACCTCGCCTGGTGGAGATCACCCTGGGCAATCGCCCGCTGGCGGACTACGTTGTCGAGTTCCGCACCTTGGCGGCGGAGGCGGCATGGGAGGAGGCCCCACTTCTTGTCCTTTTTCTTTTGGGCCTCGACAAGGCCCTTAAAGACAAGCTCGCTTTTCGGGATCCTCCTGACTCCCTCTCAGCTTTTTACCAGCTCATGGCATCTCTTGACAACAGCGTCTATCAGTGGGCTGATAAACGCGGGCGTTCATCCCTCTCGCAAGATCGTGATCTTCTCTGACCTCGTCCTGACCCCATCCCTGAGCAATGTCCGTCGCCAGCTAGGCAGCACGGGCCCCATCATTACCCCCAAGAAGGGCACCACGCTCGAATTAAGGGCGTGTCACTGGGACAGGGCCTCAGTGACATGCACCAATTAGGTCTTTCTAAAGACATACCTGTCGTGGAAGACAGGGGCCACCACCATACGGGCCGGTGTGGACTCTGGGTCGGCCGCCAACTATCTCAGTCTGTGGGGTCGACAGCCGGCAGCTCCTAGGGGGCCCTGTTACCCACCAGACCTACCCTCTGACCTTCAGATTGGGGCGGCATAAGGAACAGCTCTCGTTCCTGGTGACCCACTCCCCGCACATGCAGGTGGTCCTGGGTCACCCTTGGCTACGGGCTCATAACCCATCCATTGACTGGGCCTCTGGCATGCCATTCGGTGTCCCCCCGGGAACCTGGCCCAGATCCCACCTTGGTGCCATGACACGGTGATAACGAACACCGGGAGCTCCCGTTACTTAAGTGAGGGTCTTAGCGTTGTTCGGCGTCTGTTAGGAGACTCACCGCGGCTTCCCGTCTGCCCCGCCGTCGTCCCAGGTCAGCGTTACGGAATGATCCATGAGATCCATATATATTCCGTTATGTGATTGACGAGGTGATTAGGTTCACCTGGGACGCGTATTACTTAAGCACGGGTCTCAGCGTGCCTCATTGCCGCGTCGTCACGCTTTGTGCGCCTTCACGCTCGGTCGCCATTACAGGTCCGCCATTTCGCGTCCCTTACGGTTAGTCGGTGACATCCCGGGGCATTTACGCCGACGGATGGGTAAGGGTGGAAACCCTGAGGTATTAATATAG
>JAVSBV010175207.1:0-27334 GCA_033117975.1 Parotocinclus spilosoma | reverse complement strand
CTGGGGACAGAGGAGACCAGTTTCTCAAGTTTAGAAATAGGAATGCTCTCCCATTCATGTCTAATACAGGCCTCTAATTGTTCAATCGTCTTGGGCCTTCTTTGTCGGACCTTCATCTTTATGATGCGCCAAATGTTCTCTATAGGTGAAGGATCTGGACTGCAGGCTGGCCATTTCAGTACACGGATCCTTCTCCTACGTAGCCATGGTGTTGTGATTGCTGCAGAATGTGGACTGGCATTATCTTGTTGAAAAATGCAGGGTCTTCCCTGAAAGAGATGAAATCTAGATGGGAGCATATGTTGTTCTAGAACCTGAACATAGTTCTCTGCATTAATGGTGCCTTCCAGACATGCAAGAGAGAGAACCTCATGATTTTTAGGATATTGTCTATAATTTACGGGTTCTCAATAAAATGCCGGAGACTCCTGAGACAGTTGGGATGTCTGTATGAAAGTGTCATATTGAGAATCAATGATCACAAAGAAGGGGTGTCTACATATGTAGTATAACCTCATGCTAGCACATAGCTGATGGCATCTTGTACATGCTAAAGAAAGTGTTGGAAAACTTAGGGTGCATATGTAGAAACCCAGAGTACAAGTTACACGATTTTCAAGTGTAAATTTCACAGTCCCTATATATATATATATATATATATATATATATATATATATATATATATATAGGGAGAGAGTATACATGCTATATTTAGTATACCAATATAATATACAGGGGTTAGACGATGAAACAGAAACACCTGTCATTTTAGTGTGAAAGGTTTGTGATGTATCAAGGGCCTCGATATCCAGGGACGAACCACATCCAACAGGATTAACTGTGGACGTAAGAGGAAGCTGTCTAAAAGGGATGTCCGGGTGCTAACCCGGATTGTATAAAAAAAACATAAAACCACGGCTGCCCAAATCATGGCAAAATTAAATGTGCACCTCAACTCTCCTGTTTCCACCAGAACTGTCCAGGTGTTTCAGATTAATTGTCTAACCCCTGTAGGTGCGTGATGTCAAGCTGGCTAACCATGGTGTTACTTAAATTAACCTGAACCTGTATGTTGATACTGTTTGTTTGAACCTGATTGATTAAGCACATCCAGAATTTGATGTTGTTCTTTAATCTTCAAAATTCATTAGGACCAAATGTTCAGATCAGCATAACTTTGATTTAGCTAGTCACCACTACCTGTCAACTTCATAATTCATATTATGCAATCACAACCTTGGTGCATAAAGACAACAGAATAAATACCAGTAGCTCACAAGTATGGTCACCAATGTCAAGCTTTACTTTCCAGCTTTATAGATTTTCCACCTGCACCAACGGTCCTCTGTCCCTTCCAACTAAAAGCTTTCCTTAATTCGCTCTTAAAAACTTTAATTGCTGATGGAAAGTGTAGAGGAGACTGGACTGCCTGCAGCTACAGCTTTGTCAGGCAGAGATATTACCAGTGAATACACTTATTTTATTTTATTTTTGCAGCTGCAGCAGCATTCCTGTTCTCTGGTGCTCTGTTTTAAAAGAGATGTTTGGGAGCATATCACACCTACACCTCTCTTTCCCCTTCTGTTTCACCATCATCAATGTAATAACAATTTAGAAGGAATAAACACAACTGCTATTGGCTGTCTGTGTCCAATATCTAACACACTGAATGTGTCAAACATAAACTCTGAGTCGGTGGTAAAGGTTTTAATGCTCGTTCTCACCATCACTCACAAAGCGTTTACAAACGCAAACTCAAGTCATAAAAACCATAAAGGTTTTGGCATGTGCAAAAAACAATGTTGGGTAACTTCCTCACCCTGCCATGACTAAAGCAAAATATGAAATTATTCTAGTCCTGTGTTTATTAAAACAACTGTGAAACACTGTGAAATCCTTGCATTCAGACCTCTGTCAAATGTTTTATTGTGTCTGCTTTCAACCAAAAAATGTAGTGCATCCCTAAAAAAATAATCTATTTTTTCCTTTAATACTTCTTACATGTATGCAGCAAGACTACTTTTGTAATGCAATGTATCATGGCATTTTTGTTGCCTACAGAAAAAAAGCACACTGCATTCTAATCATGCAAAAGAATCAGGCACTAGGTTTAGATACTTACCAGAACAAGGTGTCTAATATCTAACACACTGAATGTGTCAAACATAAACTCTGAGTCGGTGGTAAAGGTTTTAGTGCTTCCTCTCACCATCACTCACAAAGTGTTTACAAATGCAAACTCAAGTCATTTAAAATGTTTATTACTGAACATACTTCTAAGGCTAGTGACTGCTCATGTATACTTGAGCGAGGAGCCTGACTGTTCTGGAGCCTGAAATTAGGCTTCACAGTATAGACAAATATGAACTCCCTGAACCAAAAAATGGGCTCATCCCATAAGTCATCCATCAGTAGCATCACCTTATGTTTTAGTCATTGTCTCATTTCTGCTGCTAGAGTAATACGGTAAAATACCAGATCATAACTTGAGGTGTGTTCAAAATATATTAGTGTGTTGTGAAACATGGCTTGTAATAGTATGTAACAGTTGGCAATGTGTAAGCAGTTTTTTCAAGGTGATATAAATCATGATAACAGTCTCTCATGTCTAAAACTGGTAGATTACTGTCAGCGATACCTGAACAGTTTGGTTTAAAGTTGTTACTGTTGAAGCTCTGCTAGTTCTAACCCTTACATTATTGTAGTCTGATGTAATGTAACCCTTGTTGTATGATAAGGGTTTATTTGGCATAGGTTGGGGTGAGTAGGGACAGACAGGTTTCAAGTATCAAGTGGTATGTAACTTGTACACTTACTGGCCACTTTAGTAGGCTCCTTTTTCTACATTTATTGTCCATTGTTTTATCTCCACTTACCATATACAATGACTTTGTAGTTCTACATGCACATACTGTTGTACATCTTTATCTATGCATACATTTAGTTCCCTTTTACCCTGTTCTCTAAATAGCAGGACCAGGACTTTGCAGGACCTGCACAGATCAGGTCCTATTTGGGTGATGGGTAATTTTTATAATTGCAGTGACACTGATGTGGTGTTTTTTGGTGTTACATTGTTAGAAGTGGATCAGACACCACAGTGCTTTTTAAACACCTCATTATCACTGCTGGAATTAAAATTGTAGGGATGCACCAAATACACTGCTCACAAAAACTGCTCACTATTTGTTTGTGAGCAGTATATTTGGCAAAGATGTAAGGCCTTCTGTATGAGATCTGTAGTTTAGCACATTTAGCTGATAACTGGGCATAAATTAAATGTATTAAATGTATTTATCATATAAATTGATTAAATCTAGGGAGAGTCAAACTATTAAAAACAAGTCTATACATGTATAGGTATGAACTATTTTAAAGCAATAAAATAAATTTCAGTTGTATATATGCTAATAATGTTGGTTATTTTACGTTTAAACATAGTGTTGGGTTTAAAAATGTTGGCATGTGCAAAAAGCAAAGAAGAGTAACTTCCTCAACCTGCCACAAGTAAAACAAAATATGAAATTATTCTAGTCCTGCATTTATTACCCCACAATCTGGAGGAATGAATTTAATAAATGTAAAATAAAACTGTGAAAACCTGCAGAAAACTAGTATTCAGCCTTCTGCCAAAAGTTTAATTTTTTCCACTTTCAACCAAAAATTTTAATTTCAGAGCATCCTTAAAAAAATAAAAATAGCTTTTTTTTTTTCCTTGAATCCTTCTCTCACAAATACACAGCCAGACTCTGGCTCATTTTGTAATGCAGTGTGTCATGCCATGTTTGTTGGCTAAAGAAAAAAACACTTCTTCATTCTAAGCATGCAAAAGAATCAGACGCTAGGTTTAGATAGGTACCAGCACAAGGTGTACGAGAACATGCAGCAGGGCAGGTGATTAATGACTTGCACTAGCAGTGAAATGATACAGTCATCCAGCACCACCTATTCCACATTTTAGACCTTTTGGTATTAAATTGTAAATTATTTCGGAATAGGAAATGGTGACAGTTAGAGCTATGATGCTGCTTTTTCACTTAATCTATGAGAGCATTTTTTTCTTGGTTCAGTCAGTCCTCTCCTTGGCAGCTGTTACAGTTAAGAAATGCTATGTCTAACAAATGATAATTACCGACCGTCTATAACAATATACATATTCTTAGTCAGCTTTTTTGCATGGCCAAAGGTGTTTGGAAATGACATGACATTACATTGCATCCATCTTTGCTTGTCATCCCATAACCTTGCACATTGATGTGGAGCTGATTTTATGCTATTAAAAATCTTGCAAAAACCAGGCTAGAATTTGAAAGATGAGCTTGGGGACTTGCTTGCATTCAGCCACAGAATCATTAGTCAGGTCAGATACTGAAATTTGTTTAGTTCTTGGATGCTTGGACTCTGTTTAAAATGCAGGATAGAATACATGCAAGGGAAGGTGTTTGTAATTGTAGATACAATATTTTGTGTGTCCTTTAAAAACAGACTTGGCATAGATGTCGATGGTCTGGAGTGGTGCTTTCAGAATATAGAACATCTAGTTAAAATGGATGAAAATATCTTTAGAGGAATTACCATCCATTTATTTTCTCAGACGAATGGGAATTCATGAATCGGCTTATTTTTCATACTTGGCCTATTGGTCACAGAACTTGGCTGCTGTTGTCAGAATGTGTGGCCCCTACAAAACTTAGAATCCCATCAAAACTTCCTGTATGACATATCATACCTTAATTTCCTCTGATCGAAAGTAATTCATGACTAGAATATGTATTTGTTAGACTTTTTTTTTTAATTTTATTTTATTATTTATTCTATTTTAATTGATTTACTGCTGCTGAATGTGACAATGCAAAAATATTAAATACTATTATTATTAATACATTTTAAATACCCATATATTTATGTGCTTTCATGTACAACTACAAGAAAATTGCAAAATACTGATACCAGATTGTACATTAGTGGCACTGGAAAGCAGAATAAAGTTTAAATAAATACACACTTTTAATTACAAAGCAGGCATGATAGGAACTCACTGAAAGAAAAAACAAATGCCCTCATTAAAAATTGTAACGAATTCCCTAACACAGTGATGTCAGACTACCATAAATAAGTTGGATTTTTTTTTAGTCGATCTGAGGTTGGTTTTTCCCATTTTTTTTGAATGGATTTATAACCATATAGGTAGATGTCCAGGTTTATATATTCAGGTGGAAGCACCTGAATTGTTCATCAAATACATTTTCTATATTCATTACATGCCACAACAATACCAACAGATTCTTGTGAAATATTACCCTGAAAAAGGTTTCTGAATTCTACTGGGGACTTGATGACTGAATCATGTTCTGAACTAAACACTCAATGTGGGTTTGGAGTAAAAAGAAGGATAACTACACAAGAGACCTGATACTCACTTACACTCAAGTATAGTGGAGATTTTAGGCTGTGGTGGGACTGTTTTTCCCTCCGATTTCCCTGGGACCATCATTAGGTTACTCTGAAATATCAGGGCATTGTATGTTGTACATGGTACATTGGGCACGGTGTATGTAAGTGAGCAGTGTCAAGTGAGCAAATACAGAAAGCTTGATTGCCATGACAAAAGCCTCAGTCAATATGCAATCAATTCCTAGCATGCCATGCTTTGAACAATTAGTGAGCTGTCCACTGGGTCTGTTCTCAGCGCAGTTGTGGCATTGACTTGGTAGTATGTGACACGGGTAGAAATGGGCCAGCTGTATCATTGTTACCGTGGTGTTAAAGTTGTCTTAATCTCACTGCTGGGATTAAAATGGATTGGAAGGTAGAGTTTGATACTGTTCCAGGTCTAGACCTACAGTCTTTACTGACAAGATGTTTTATAAAGTAAGAAGGGTGTGTATGAAATGGCTGTGAATGTTCCACCAAAAAGCCACCGGATAACAAAGATGTCTCATGGACTGTGTAAATGTCTATTGTGGTCAGACATATCGCTATTCCAGATCTTTTAATGGATGCCCTGTTCTCTAGACCAAAGACAAAAAGGACCCATGCAGACTTTTATCAGCAGTAAGCCCTAAAAACAGGGTCTGTCAGGTTATAAGGCTGTGTCGGTGCCCTTGACAACGTGAATGTGTGGTGGCAGCAGTAAAGCAGAAATGTACATTTAGATTTTAAAGAGTAATCGCGATTGCTGCCTGGCATATTTTCCAGAGACGGCCATGCATTTTTCAAATGTGCTGTACACATGGACTTTTAAATACTAGGACATTTCAAGTCAAAATGATTACTTCTGACAAGAAAACAAAACAAAAAAATGACTATTTCAGCTGGACAGTGATCCAAAAAGAATTCCATATCAACACGAAATGGTTTACATTGTAATCCAATGCTGTGGTTTAGCGGGTAAAGCATGCAGATTCGGATTGGTAAATTCATTAGCATTTAAATAAATGTGCAGACATTATACACTGCTCACAAAAAATATGCATTATTTATATTTAATTTTATGAGCAGTATATTTATGCTTAAGTCATAACCTTGGTGGCTATAAACAAAAACATAGAGAATGTTCAGTAAATATTGTACCACTTATGAGAAGATGAAAGCTTTGTTTCAAGCTTTTTCCTCCTGAAACAAGAAGTTCTGTTCTAAAGCAACATGTGCTGTTAACTTGATTTTTGTTAGTATGTTTTATAAAAGAGACGGAGTGTAGACAGAGGGCATTACTTTTAATGTTTATGTTCAGTTAAGTTATGTTCAGCAATTTGGTGTTTTATTTATTAATGTCAGTTTTATCATGTGAAAATAATGGTAATGTTTTCGCATCAACATTCGGTCTTTCTGCTCTCTAAATATCAGCATTGGCCGTTCAAAAACCCATATCGATTGACCACTAATTGGGTCTGTTTTCATCTCCAAAGTGTGTGTGCATATAGGCCTCCTGCAGTGATTTGCGCTGCCCAAGGTTGGTTCCTGCCTTTCATAATGTGCTTCTGGTTAGGTCCCAGCCTCTAGTATTCCAATCAGAAAAACAAACTGTTTTACTGATTGGAATACTAATGTTTATTGCGGACTGCACACATGGCATCTTAGAAAGCAAAACCGCTTGGTCAGACTGCAGATTATGCTTATTGAATATTACTGGCAGGGTTATGTGAAGAATCCTTGCCATCTACTCTAAATACCTTACAGTGGACTGTGGGTATATTGGGCGCTGTGTATGTAAGTAACCAAATGCAGCCAAGTAAGCACAGAAAGCTTAATTGCCATGACAGAAGCCTTACATTTAGTCAATATGCAATCAATTTCTAGCATGTCATTCTTTGAGCAATTAGTCGTCTGTACACTGGATCTGTTCTCAGCTTACTAGTAGAATTGTCTTGGTAGTAAGTGACGGATCAATTTAGTGTAAGCATTTCAGTTAACTTACAGCATGTCTTTAGAATATGGAAGGAAACCGGAGCACCCAGAGTAAACCTTCACGAGCACAGTAAGGACGTGCAAACTCCACACAGAATGGAACCATCTGGGATTGAACCCAGAATCTTCTGGCTGTGAGGTGCTTCTCATTGTGCGACCTCTTTTAAATACCTTGTTTCTTCTTAATATTCAGAAAGATTAATCTGCTTCCAATGTAATTCTATTAGTATTATGCTAAATAAATGTGCATGTTCTCTGTCTTTATATTGTTTGTTGTTATTATTTGCAAGTAGCTGTTCTCTTCATGTACATGCATGCATAGTCACATTCTCTAAGACAGGCTGTACACTTCAGCTCAGACTGATACAAATCCTGTCAGTCATGTCAAGATTTTATTAGTTTTTTGTTTGTTTTTTCCGTGTCCATTCCTAGCCTTGCTTCTCTCTTATACTTTAATTCCCTCTGCTTAAGTGATTTGTGGGAAATTATAACAGCAGACATATCAGTCTAGTGATGTAGAACACTGGCCCATCAAGTGGCAGTTGAATTAAACGGGTGCAAAGAATGGCACGAAGTCATCTCTTGACTGTGCTGTTTGTAGGGTTTCTGCTTTGTTTTCCAATGACATTATTGGGTTGGAAGAAATGCTTGTTGGCTACTTTGGAAAAAACAAAGTAATATGTCGGTGCATTGAAAGCGCTATCAAATGCTTCTAGCTAATATTCTGTGTCAGGTTCCAGGTAACACTTTTTGTTGCTACATTTGCATCCGTCACCAATAGATGGCATAATTTGAAATAGCAACTCATAAATCTATGGAAACAGTGATTACTATGCAGTAAAGCATAAAAAGGGAGTATTAGTGCAGTCTGTCCATCAGCTTCCATAACTGTCACATCTTGTCCTAGCAGTGTTACCAATTTATGCAAAGTGCTGTCTTTTTTTCACTGCAGAATACTATACAACTGTGCAATTCTGAATATAATGTTGAAAAACGACCTTCAGCAAAACGAGTTTCAGCAATGATTTAGAAACTATTGTGTGCTGCGTGTTGCTTTATAAGCCTGTGAATTACACTTTGAGAAGCCGTAGGGACAAAAAGGCAATTCTGAAAATGATAGAGATGTTGCATATGTGCTAAAATTACACCTATGCAACCCATTACAAGTTAAGTTTCATAATGACACTTTGTCAGGTCATTAATACAGAGCTTGAGTTAAGCGGGAGAGCGGTTCATAGCAGCTGTTTATTAATATTCAGATTTTGAACTTCTTAAACTTAAGCCCCTGGCCGAGATAAAGCATTTGCCCAACTCAATATTTTTAGGCATTAATTACCAGCTTTTAAGTGATACATATATCTAGTTACTGATTTCTTCACTATCAGACTTGTATTTGAAATGACTAAAGCTTCAGTTGTCATCTCTTTATCCTTGGCTCTTTTCTGTGTTAAAGCAACTCCTCAGCACCACATACTCTACTAGTCGCTCTCTATTTCCTCTGTTTCTCCTCTTTTCTCCTCTGGGTTATGGTACATTGTGACACCCTTAAGCCATGACAAAGTTCGGTGGGCACCCTGCTGCATGCTAGAGACATACATCACAAAGGTTACATAATTCATTTCCCTGTGGTTTGCTCCTTAAGCTTCTCATACTGCAGACTGAGATATTTAAGCCTGACCACTTCTATGAAGAATGCTTCTCAGGATCGCCAATACATTTTGCTTTGTAGTACTTGTTGTTTATCAGAACAGTTAGGACATTTTCATCTTTCTCATCATCAAATTGGGGAACTAGGCACACTTTATTCCTGTGCTGTAATCCAGTACTGGCATGCTTCAGTGTAAGTGAAAATGTTACCATTTTTCTATTTGTGTATGTTTAATTTATGTCTCAGTAGTTGGGACCAAGATATATACTGCTCATAAAAATGTGAGCAGTGTAGTTAGGTAAATGATATCTAAAGACGTGCAGAAATGTTAAGTGCATAAGAAAGAGCCACATTACAATAATAGGTACTTCCACCCAATAACAAACTTTTCAACATAGCATTAATAAAAATATACCATCAGCCAATCACATGACGGAAACTCATTTAGGTATGTAGACATGTCAAGACAACCTGCTGACGTTTATACTGGGTATCGGAATGGGAAAGAAAAGTGACTAAATGTGGCATTGTTGTTAGTGCTAGATTGGCTAGTGTGAGTGTTTCAGAAACTAGGATCTACTGGGATTTTTATGCATGATCATTTGTAAGGATTCCAAATCCTTAAGGGCAATTCTTGGCTATAATGGTTCACGCTTATAGAAAGGCAACTGTATATGAAATAATTTGTTAAAACCATTGTATGCAAAAAAGGTAATTTCTAAATGGACTACATGTCAAACCTTGAAGCAGGTGAGCGACAGCAGCAGACCACTATACCAGGTGCCACTTCTTTCAGCTGAGAACAGGCATCTGGGGCTGCAGTTCACAAAGGCTCAAATGATGATTGGGAAAATGTTGCAAATGCTGCAACATTTAGATGGTTAAGAGATTAAGAGAACATGAAAACATGGATCCATCCTGCCTTGTATAAATAGCTTATGTTGGTAATAAATAGATACTATTATTCTGATTTAATTGTATTTGTACAACTTAAAAATCTACTCAAATAAAAGCAAACAGTAAAAGTTACTTTTTATGAGTGTAGGGTTGGTATTTTCTGTTTAGTGCAAAAGAACAAGGAGATAAAATATCTCAAGTACACAGCTCACAAAAAGTTTTATTAATTAATTCATTTTTGTGAGCAGTATAGTTTTTACACCACAAATTAAAGTGCAATATAAAATAAAACATGTCTGAAAATGACATATAACATTTTTGTGGGTACAGTGCTTCATTTTAGAGCAGACCATTCAATAAAATATTTTCCAGCAATACAACCACTGAGGGTCTATGATAAATTACAATAAAGCTGTTGCATTTCTTTCACTTGAGGGCAAAGTGATTCTTTATTTCCTTCAAGCTCAACTTCAGCAGAATTTGACAGGGTTATGCTGTTGGCTAGGACCGTACCACTGGTATCTGACTTGCCTGTCTCCATCTTTCTTGTGATTTTTAGTGCCGGTTTGTTCTCTTGCCAGTCATTCACTGGCGTCATCGATGGAGCTTTTTTGCCTTGTTTGTGAACATTTTATTTTACTCAGTAAAATTTAGTGAAGTACAATTCCTAAATGCACTCAAGTAAAATTAAAGGTAATCAGTGAAAATTACAGTATCAATTACAGGACCTTTTAACTTTACAGTACAGTACCAATTACCTAAAGGTAATTACTTACTAAGTATTCAACATAGTATTTGCAGTTTGTAGTAATGAAAGTCTTCTTCAGACACTGTGAACAGCATTAGGTCTGTCAACATGTTTCTTCTCATTAGAGATTCATGGTAGTTGTAGGAGTCTGAATCCAGAGAAATGCCTAAAACAGTTCTAGGAGGCCCTGATGATTGACATTCTTGTGAGATACCACCCATACAACCACAACTGGCTCCTTTTGATACAGTTTGACTGTATCTGACACATTATTAGCTCTCATTCTGTACAGGTAATGATCACATATTTGGGGAGGACACAGATAAAAAATAACTATAAAGTTGCTTATAAACAGCTTGTATTCACTCAGCTGTCCAACATATTGCATGCATACTCCATACTAGGGGTGTGTGAGCTTGACAAAAAAATGACATTTCCATATTTTTAAGAACTTAGTTGATAATGATAACTAGACCATACTTCTAAAGCTTTTAAAAGTTGCTTAAACCCATCTCTCTCAACCGGCTGAAACTGGCACAGGCTATCGTGATACTGGACATGCTAGCAATGTGTCAGTGTTGTCTCTTAAGCTGGCTAATGCAGCATTTGGGATAAGAGACCCCAGTCGGATGAGCACGGTACACTGCTGAAGTCATACTAGTGCTTTAAATGTTTTGCCATGTTAGAGGTGCAACCTCCTTTACACCAGATCAACTTTCCACACATGTTGCATTTCGGTTTCTCTCAAGTGTCGGTCAGTTGGAGCCAAACTTTTAAGCACTTCCTGTAGCCCATCTTCCACTAATTCTATAGCTGAGTGCATCAAAACAAATCTGTGATGGTATATTGCACACAATGCAGGGGTCCCATAAGATAAGTGTCCCCTTTTGAGACGTAATTTTTCACTGGACTATTGGAGCTTGAGTATGTGAAGTCTTAAGGTGTGCATTTACCAATTTATTTATTTATTTATTTATTTATTTTTTTGCAAAGTGACTGACTTGTTAATGTCAGCTCACACATTGTTAAAACAAATTCTGATTATTGTCAACAGTAATTACATATCACACACCCCTACTAAATGCTAAATTGATTGCCAAAGTAGGAGTGGTACTGGAGGTCATGCACTAATTCGTAATGCTCTATTTAGTTCAGTAGCATGTGGTTTTTGGTGTGACCACAGACTGCGTTGATGCATGTGCTGACCAATCACAGCAGTAAGCAACGACTTTGAACACATTTTTCACAGATTAACATTTTCAAATCACCGCTCTGAAATGCACATTCCACAATTCAAAAGGCTTTGGAAACCTTGTAAATATCAGATGTAGTGTTACCTCTCAGTTGCAGTCTTCCCTTAACCAACAATCTCATATGCAAAATTTTGTAGAAAAAATAGCTATCTTGGTAACCTATAAGCAAAGGGAACCATCTCTTAGAAGTAAATGCAAGTGGAGAATGAGCAGCTCTTCCAATATGAATTTGTCTGTGTGAGGAAAAGAGAGAAAATTAGAATAGGTAGGAGGAAATAGGGTGGTGATATCAGTACAAAGAGATGCTTGAGTGAAATAGAGAGATCTAAAGAAGTAAAGAAGAGTGAGTTGTTGATGGATACTGTTGAACAACCTGTGCTCTCTTTGTTGCAACACTCTTGAGCCTTATTAGAAACAGGCAATTCATTTCTCCTTAAGCAAGCTGTGCTTAATGAGTTAAACTACAGTTTGGAGAAGAAAAAAGCACTTCATAGTTGCATAAAAGTTGCTTCTGTGCCCTTGCTTTTCCCCAGGCAGTCCTAAATAAGTTCTGCCAACGTTATTGACTCTGTTAACGTTTAGTCCGTGTAATGTAATCTTAACATCAGACATAAACCATACTGATGGATGGCAGATGGCTTACGCGAGTATCAGATTATTACCTGCCCGCTAACATTAAACCTTTGAGACCAGCTGCCAGTTCAGCTTAAACTGACTAGAAAATGAGTGCTAAAACAAGGGCCAAACGTTCATTTTAGGCCTGCCGAAGGCTCTGTGATTTGTACGTGTTACCTCCTCTGTTAGCGAGCTTATGTCATGTGGATATAACAAGTGTACTGGAAGTACAGCTTCAATTTTAAAACAACCTTAATAAACCTGCTCTAATAAAGCAACTCCACCTTCCTTTCTCACAGTACACAGTCGTAATCAAATACAATAGCATTTAATAATAACAATAACAGCCAAATGTAGCAGCCAGAAGAAAACGTATTGCACTTTGAATAAGCGGCACCACCCCTCCACACCCATAAACTATGCCGGAGTTAAATCTTCAGATATCACATTAGAGACTACAGCTCTGCTCGTGTGCTTGGATGTAACACACACGGATCCAGCTCCAAGCCTTGGTGTTCCCAGATGTGAGAGTTACAGTGTAGAAAAGACGTATAGGAGAAAGATTGACATCTTTTATTTTGTGGTGCTAGTGAATAATAATGTGCATTCCGTGGATAGCCCGGAGAACAAAAGCAGTTTTGGATAAATTCATGCCAATGTTTTCATAGACGCAACTTCACATCTTATTTCAAGCGTATCGTGCCGGGAGAACATTCACTGATATCGTGCTCGGCAGAGTGGAGGGTCAGTAAAAGAGAGGAAGACCTGCAATGCAGAGGATGGATACAATCACCACAACTATGGCGGTTTTAGCTGACTTGCTGAAATCTGGATCCACTTCTCTGCACCTATCGGTCAAGATTCTTTATAAATCAACGTCTATTTTGTGGCAATTAAGCGGAGTAGATCTACTGTTGTCTAGGCACGAAAAATATACTGCTCACAAAAAGTAGGGGATATTTCAAAATAAC
Organism: Parotocinclus spilosoma; assembly: GCA_033117975.1. Taxonomy (NCBI): domain Eukaryota; kingdom Metazoa; phylum Chordata; class Actinopteri; order Siluriformes; family Loricariidae; genus Parotocinclus; species Parotocinclus spilosoma. The sequence continues at coordinate 13,795 of JAVSBV010175207.1, read as the reverse complement.
ATATCACCTAATTAAATAATATAATAGTTTTTTGTGAGCAGTGTATTTATGTACTACCTTTGTAACTTTTGACTCTTGGAGAAGATTAACCATTCATAATTTTGATATAATTCATGTAATTTTCATAATAAAAAAAAAAATTCTATTTTAAAGTTCTGCATAAATATTGGAACTGGATGTTGTTATTATAGATTAAGGATTACTTCTGCCTATGACTATTAAACCGATTAATACTGTTCAAAAGTCCGGCCCGCGACCACATGTGGATTTAAGCGGAAGAGAATGAATGAATGAATAGATTAGATATACAGTTGTTTCAAAAATGTTTTGTGAAATTAATTCATGGTCTGTGTTTTTAAACCAGTTATTGATGAATAATGATGTACTTGATGCAGTGCCATCTGAGATCATGGATATTCAGTTTAGGCTTGTGCCCTTGACCTTTTACGCACTAAAATCCTGTAAATGTAGAAATATGTTCCTTTAAAACGTTCATTGAGAAACATTGCTTTTAAACATTTCAATAATTGTAATCTTTGAATCTTCCCAAAGACTCAGCCTTTCATTAATACTGCTTTTGTAACAAATCATGGTTATAATCACCTGTTGACATTACCTCTTTGAAATCCTATAATTATTGAGTTCTTTTTTCATTTCATTGGTAGCTTCAAATTATTTCTTCCCCAAGCTTTTTTAAAATGTGTTGCAGGTCTGCATCACAGGAGTGCATGTGTTTATATTAAATGAAACTGAACAGACAAAATGTGAAGTATCTTGGGTTCACACAGTCTGCAATTAAATAAAAGTCAAAGTAAATGTAAGATGCTTAAAAAAATTACATTCTACATGCATATTCTGATTTGGAGTTGTACATGCCTACACCACTGTTAAAAAGCAGTTTCAAGTTGTAACCCTGGTGCCTAATCCTTTGTTTACCTTTTTACATGAAAATAAAACCTTAGTTCATAAACTTTCTTCCTCGAATCCCATCAGTCATTCTCCCTCATCAAGTGTCCTAGTGTTCTAGATTTCCATACTACCAGATCTGACAGAAAACCTACTTGTGAAGTTTTTTTCCCCGCTGTCCTTTTATTTTTTGCTGCATTAAATCCTTTTCTTCTGAACCAACCCTGTCAACCATTCATCTCCTTGCAACAGTTGCTCTTGACAAAGCCAATAATTCACTTACTTGACTCAGCAGTAAAAGTACGCTGTGCTCTGATTCTCCAGCACAGAGCCAACATTAAAAAGTCTCTGTCCAACCATGTCAGAGCAGTTATATGCAAAATTTCAAATTACACCTCGTCTGAAGCCATGACGATTAATAATACAATAATTTTGTAATGATAATGTATTACTAATATAAATAGTAATTAATGCATTTTATTTATTATTTTACAGATTGTCATTTAACATAGCATGCAATGTGACAGAGTATGTTGGTGTATTTGTGACAGAATGTGTCCAGTTCCGTTTCTCACAATCACCAACCTCGAGCTCCAGTGGGTAGAACTATCGCCTGTAATTGCATGTAATCCCTGTGTACATGTGGGTTAACTCCAGGTACTCCAAGACCTGCATGCTAGTCCCTAATGAACAGAGTATGTGGTTGAACATGTTGAAGTATTACATTTTCTTAGCAGCAATATACGAGTTCTTCTCTTCTCACTTTCCACACAGATTATTATTGTACATTTCATATGCACATCATGGCATGCTGCTTGGTAGCCATATATGTTCACAGTTTGATTCTGCATTAACTCCCCCAGGCGGCTGTTTGGGTGTTTGTTGGCCACCCAGTTTTACTTTCCTCTCTGTGATTTGCATTTTTTCCTCTATTGTCCTTCCCCATTTGGTGTGTTAGCAAACTCTTTGTTTGTGTATTCTTCATTCTGACCTCACTTCTTTCTGTTCATTCTCCTCATGCGCTATGTTTTCCTGTGTTCAAACTCTCATTTTCAAGCAAAGTATTTTTTTTCTGCTATAAATACATGAACTGAAACACCTGGATGTCTCACACTGATTGTTTCTTTATTTAACCGTCTACATCTAATGAAGCACAATAACAGAAGCATTTTCAGATTCAGGTTCTTCTTATGACTTCCCTTAGCTTTATTTCACACAGGAAATTTTTGTGGAGCAGTTTTGTTTCTCTCCTTACACCCAGAGCACCACACCGTCAGCAGTCTTTAAAATAAAATTTAATCAGGAGCTTCCAAATCCCTCATCCAGGGTGGCCATAGTGATTTAGTGAAACAATGAGATATGACTTGCCAGGCAAAGCTGAACCAATAAACAGAAGCAGTGAAGTCTTCTTGTCAGAATTCATCATGCCAGCATGCAGTGTGTTAAGGATGACACTGTAACCACTATGACAACCTATCTGACCTTTAACTATTCCAAGTCTGCTTTGGTTTGTACTGTTCATGTAGATTAGACAAGAAACACAATTACCTGAATTTCAGAGACCCCATAGTACTCCTAATATTGTGACTAATCTCTGACTTGACCATTCTGCCACATAAAGTACATTTTGTCACCTCTTGGCTTTCAGGATAAGTTCTTTCACCTTGAACAATGGACTGTCTCACTTAATGAGATGCAGTGCAGAGTTGCACAAGAGATGAATATTAAAGAGTATGCACACTTAAATCAGCAAAGCCTTGGGTTTCTGCCCATGACAGAGGAAAGCAAGATTTTCTCTGGGCTTCTTCCTTTTAAAAGGCTGTAAATTTTCCTACTTTTTGGTGAAGGCTGTGAAATGGACTTGCTACACTAAAGTCTTTTTTTTTTTTTTTTTGGATTACTGTCAGTGCTTTTACTTTTTGTTCATAGTGGGGTCATATTTTATCATTATGGCTGTTAAAATCATGTAATAATAATGCAAAAATGTATTTGTATATAATAAACACATTTTAGCTGCTTTGACCCTACGGACGAGGGGTGGGGGAAAAATTAGGCTTTTAGATGCATCACGATTCCAGGATCATACATAAAAAGGCAATAAGTGATTGACAAATGTAATCCAATACGGGCGAGATGAAACCGGAAGCACGGTAAGTCGGCGATAATCTACAACAGTATAAAGCGCTTAGAAATTAGGTGAGAGCCACAAGACTTAGCAGAGAACTTAAGTGCAGGAGAGAACTAATAAGGAACAGATGTGTGTGATTGGTAGGACTGTGATGAGAAGAGTGTGATAGGCTGGGTTTGATCGCCTGAGCAGTCCGTATGTGTGACAAGCTCATTTGCACTGTCCCTCGCTGGTTTTATTTTATTGCGTCTGATGTTCAGTGCTGTTATTTACAAGAAGCTATTCAGCATTTTGACTCTTCTTGCAGAAGAGTCAAAATGTTACAAAACTTCTTTTTGCAGATGCTAATTAGTTCTTTTTTTTACTCTGCAAAGCTGAATGTGATTTATGTTATTTAATTTATTTGTTTGATCCTCAGGATTTTGATTCTCTGCTCAGAAATGTTGACCTCATTTATTTATGTAAGGGCATATATTTATTTAATTATTTATTTATATGGTTTTTGGAATATGCTAATTTGCTTCCATTTGTTTTGTTTATAAAAAATATTGGAATTAAATTCATCCTGGATTCGTTTCAAGTAGTGACATGGTAAAGAAAAAAAAAGAATCAGGATGCATCGGTAATCATTGCCCTCTGAATCGTAATCGAATCGTGAGGTGCCTAGAGATTCCCACCCCTACTACACACCACTTATAGTTATGAGCTCTGCCCATAATGGTCCCCTGTATGCTAATCCCTACAACCTACGTGTTTTATAACGTTGAAAACTTTTAGGTTGCAGGGAGCACAACTGGTGAGTATAGTAGACAATTTTGATTGAAAACAATTGCCTTATACAATATGATAATTATTGTGTGAAATCGGATAATGTCACAAAATGTTGCACACAGTGCATGGCTCTCGACATAGCAGATAGCAGGGCAGCTGAACACACACAAAAGTACCACACACAAACACATCCACCTGTGGATGAACAGCAATAACCTAGAGATGCAGACATCCTGGAGCCAGTTCTGTTCCATCACAATTGCCCCAAGGTAATAAAATGGATTACTGACCTGATTCCACCGTGAAAGAAGACAGTCTTCTGTCTATTTCCTACACACACTGCTGATTTGAAAATGATGTGTAATTCAAATTTTTCCACCCACAAAGAATGGAGAGGTACATTTCAACCACTTCAACTTCAAATCCGGAAAATCACATTGTATGAATTTTATTGCATAGGAAAATTAGTTGGTCACCTACGAACCAGCAAGAATTCTAGCTCTGACTGACCTGTTTTTTTTTGTCTATTCTGCACTCATTACCTTTATTAATTGTACTTACTTGAAGTTGCTACCTGTATAAAACATATACAAATAATTTAAATACACATTTAATCAATTACACGTCTCTCCATCATTCCCAAGAGCAACAAGCTGTCTAAGGGCACCAGGGAAAAATCTAGACCGTTGGCACAATTATTAGAAAATGGAAGAAACACAATGTCAATCTTCCTCGGTCTAGTTAGAATGAGCAAATATGCTCACAAAAATTAGGGGATATTTTAAAATGAGTATGAAGCGGTTTTAAAAAATGAAGAATTTGATTTCACTTTATTAAACAAGATCAAATAAAGTAAATGAAAAGTCAAAGCAAGTTGTTTGATTAAGCAAATGAGATACATTGTGATATTCATGGGGGTGAACAGAAGCATGTCAAACTGGACATGAGTGCCACTCATTAACTGTTCAATAGAGTGTATGTTCACCCAAGACTGCTAAAACACACCGCCAGTGATGGGACATGGCAACATGGACAGGATTTGATTGTACAGCAATTCTTGTGGGATCTTCTTTGTATTCATGTTTTAATATCCCTTAATTTTTGAGTAGTGTATCACAACTAAAAGTATTAAATCCTGTACTTAGATATTACAGAACTAAAAAATGCCTGTTGGACATAGTCATCTGTATAGTACCATTGCCATTATGTTGGATGTAACTACGGTATGTAGCTGCTGGTAAATAGCTTATTCTAAAGTCTTGGTGTGAAAACATCTATTGGAAACTGGTTAAAATTAAACTGCATGGTAGGGTCAAGGTTAGGTTTTTTTTTACATCAGTTTAATAAGTGCACATTTAAAGGATTGGATATTCAATGCTAGAAGACAAATGTCTAATAAAAAGCAATGGATATAAAAATCAAGTATTAATTTAAATGAGCATGTAAGATTTTTACTTTGATGAGATGATTTAAGTAGGATGTTTCGTAATGGACATTGGGTAAAATTATTGTAGTCAAACAAACATCTGGAATGTTGCTAAATATTTGGGTGTTGTGATGAGTTTTAAGTTCTATGCCAAATATATCTTATCATTAAAGATATTCATGCAGTCATTACTGTTGCACACAGATGGAGCTTCAGAGTCAAATTCTGCAATGTGTCTAGTTGGCTTGGATACAGTGGTAAAAAAAATCTATGATTATTTTTATTTTTCAGTGAGGAAAAATGCAAAAACATTAGCATTGGTTGTGGCATTTTTTACACTGGCATACAGTTTCTCCAAGCAATCTGAAATACGTGCAATCTACAATGTCCAGTCAGATTTATTTCTATAGAGCTCTTTACAATGAAGCATGCATGATGCGTTAGGCAGATTTCACCACACAGTGAATGCTTTACGGTCGGATGAGGAGCAGTTGCCATACCACACTGAGATATAGTTAGTGAATATGCTTTCAATGGTATAGTGATAAAGTCCACCAATATCCTGACATTTGAATGAGCTCTTTTGAGGCTCTATAGAAGTTAAAGATGCTGCTCTGCTTTTTTTGACCATGATTTTATGGACTAGGAGAGATTGTTGGAGATGTGGATGTGAATTCCAACACGTGTTCCAACACAGATCCATTGATGCAACAATCTGCTTGGTTTTCAGCACAAGGTTGTTGTCCTCTATGGTCAGGCCTACCACCATTGTTTCATCCACGAACTTGATTATGGCGTTATAAACAGGGGCACAGTTGTAAGTGAATAGGAAATATAGGATGGGGCTCAGCACACAGTCTTGTGGAACACCAGTGTTCAGAGAGGAGAAGATATTTTCTAACTTAGCAGATTGTGGTCTGTCAGTCAAGAAGTCCGGAATCCAGTTACAGAGAGAGGAGTTGATACCAAGATGCTGGAGTTATGTAATCAGCTTAAAGTGTTAAATACACAGTGTTAAATACTGAGCTAAAGTCATTGAATAGCATTCTAACACATGGGTTATTACAGTCCAGGTGTGACTGTGCAGTGTGCATTGCTGTAAATATTGTGTCCTCTGTAGACCTCTGTATGCAGATTGATTAGAATCCAGTGTAGCAGACAGGAATTCAGCTGTGAAAGAGCTAGTCTATCAAAGCACTTGGATATGATGGGGATGAGCGCAGCAGGGCGGAAGGCATTCAGGGCTGAGGCAGTAGAATGTTTTGGCACTGGCACAATGGTGGAGGTCTTAAAGCTAGATGGAACAGCTGCTAGGGCCAGGGAGGTTGAAAATGTCTGTAAAGACCCCAGATAGAAGGGCTTTAAGAGACTCCAAGAGGCTTTAAGCATGACCAGGTACACCATTAGGATCAGCTGCTGGTGAGTGTGAGTGGATTACTCATCATATGGTCGAGATGTTTTGAGGGGCGACTGTATTGTTTTCTTAATCGAAGTGGACGTAGAAGTGGTTGAACCCGTCGGGAGACTGTTTGTTGGCTTGTAGTCAGTGATTGTCTGGATGCCTTGCCAAATACGTCAGGGGTCAGAGGAGTTAGTGTTCTTCATTTCGCAGTTTGTACTGGTATTTTAGCCATGGCGATACCTCCGTTTGCTCGGGCTGAGCTGCATGCATCCTGGTCTCCAGATCTGAATGCAGCATCTATTGCCTTGAGCAGGAGGCAAAGCTCTCTGTTCACCCAGGGCTTCTGATTTTGGAAGGTTTTTATTGTTTTGTTAGCTGTCACTTTGTCCATACAGCTGTTGATATGTTTCAGGATAGTCAGAGTGTAGGTGTCAATGTTGATGTGAGAGTCTGTGGTGGTCTGAGCAACATACACACTCCAGTCAGTGTGCTGGAAATGGTTCTGAAGAAAGGTGTCAGAACCATCCATCCAAGCCTTGTTGTGGGTTTCACACGATTAATAAGTGGTGCGTCTTTGGGGAGCAACAACAAGGAGAGATTGTCAGACTGTCCTAGGTGGGGGAGGGGTGTGGCTTTGTAGGTGCTAGCCACACTGGTGTTAACATGATTAAAAGTTCCATGTCCTCTTTTAGATCAGGAGACATTCTGGTGAAACTTTGGAAGTCCAGATTTCAAACTGAGGTGATTAAAATCCCCAGCAACAATAAATGCTCTGTCTGGGTGCAAAGTTTGCAATTTGTTAATAGTGGCAAACAGATTTTTTTTTTCATAGCCACTTTAGCATTAGCAGCCGGGGAGACATAAACAGAAGCCGCATCAATGCAGGTAAACCCGCGTGGAAGTCTACACTTAAAGTTACATCTAAAGTATGATTACAGAGGTGGGTCGGTCCAAATACATTCTTGAATGATTCTCATGGATTCTAAAATGGACTCAAAAGTGGACTTTAAGTGGATCCTGCTCATTTTCAAAATGAATGTTAAAACCACCTACGATTAATCCCTTATCTGTTAAAAGTACTTAGGAAGAAAGAAAATTAGCAAATTCCTAATGGAATTCTGAGTAAGGTCGGGGAGGGCAGTAAATGGTGATGAGCTGAAAAGAGTAGGGTTCAGACTCTCGTAACGATGGATCAGTCACATCGGCATTTCAAATGATTTAGCACCAACACCTAGATTCTTGTAATAAATTATGATTACACCTCCCCACGGCAATTAGGACAAAGGCGTTAAACATAACTGCACCCAAGAGGGGAGGCTTCGTTTAAAACTTAATGTTCAACCGGTTTAATCCAAGTTTCATAGTGAGTGTAAGTGTTTATCAGTGATCAGCTAATTTACAATCATTGCTTTGCTTGTAAGTGATCTCACGTTAAATAATCCTGACTTTAGTTTGATTATTATTTTTACAAGAGCTATCTGTGTCTATCTGATTTAGATTATTTCAACTTTCTTTAGACTTTGAGTGCATTTAGGTTTAGGACAGATGCGGAAAACAGACAGGATTTTAATAACGGGAGATGCTGTGTGACTGCATGGCTTCCAGCAGACAGTTGGTTAAGCCTAATTGTGTGCTGCGTGACTCCGGCCGGCTCTGAATAGTCAGCCCCTCGAACGAAAAGATGTAATGGGAAATTTCATAGTAAAAATGTAAATTGCTTGACCGTTTTAATGGGAACTTTCTCAGTTTGATCATAAAGTTCACAGTTCTACTATGGATTTTAATGGTAATTTGGCCACTTTATGATTCTACTGTCAAATTTTGGAGTATATTTTTTTTTCTTGGCTAACTAACCCTGCTATAAGATTATGGGCAATATTGCGTTAGATGAAAGTAGTACCCTCACTGCCCTGTCCTGAAAGGCCAGGCTTACCCTTAAAAGTTGTCCAATTATCTATAAAGGCTTGCTTACCTCACCACTTTGGGATGGGGATAGAGCACACTACAGCATCGGCCATTGCAACTCTAAACGCCTCTTCATTAGCAGTAGTATCCTCTGACTGGCAAAGGTGTTTATTGTTAGCCCCTATATGAGCATCTGTCCTAGAAAATCTATGACTATGGAGTGCGTCAAGGCGCTCTCTATAATGGCAGGCACTGGGAGGCTGCTGGGATTCATGCAACCCTAGCTGCTGGTGTTCCTAAAGTGTCCACTAATGTCATATGTTGCAAAATAGTCATTAATGACCAGAGCTCTATCAACAGGAAGGGTAAATCTGTTTGACACGTGAATCCATCTCACACTTGCGCTGCTGTGGGGGCACTGCCAGAGGGGAGAGGGGGGGGGGCAATGACTATGCCTGTGGCATCTAGGTTTTCTAAGGTAGAATCTGAGCTGGCTTTCTCTAACGTTTGGATGTGCACCGCTAACACTATAATCCTCTCGTTCAGTCTAGCTACAAGCCTACACCTATCACAAATAAATTTTGCACTAATGATGGAAGAACAGTAACGAAACATGCCACATTCGGCATAGGGAACAAGCTCAGTAGAAGCCATGTTAATACTCTGATTGTCAATCAAAGCACCAAAAAGGTTTGAAAAGTCAGCAGAAAGTCACAGTAAACCGTTACAGCAAAAAGAAAATGGAGAAGCGGTTCTAAAATTAAACTATAATGAGGATGAAGCAGAGATAAAGAGAATCTTGTGATTTGCTAACAGCTGGTCAACAAACCTTGTCGGTAGGCCTGAAAACTTAACATTTAATGGCAAAAAATAGAATCCACCGGTAAAAGGTAGAAAAACAGTTAAGAGATTAAAATCCTGCATGATTAAAAAAAAATTGATATGGAGTAATTATAGTTAAGAAATAAAACAGCTAAGATCTACAAACTGCTAAGATCTAGAAAACGAGTGCAGGCTGTGCCGTGATGGAGCAAATTCGGGTTCAACATTTGCATTCTAAAAATCAAGCCTTTTCCCCTAATGCGCAACACCGCTGTCTTACAGCAAGAAGGTCCTGGGTTAAATCCCAGGTTGGAGCAGCCTGGGTCCTTCCTGTGTCTGCATGGGTTTACTCTGGGTATTCTGGTTTGCTCCCATATTCCAAAGACATGGTAGGTTAATTGGTGTCTCTAAAGTAGTCCTTAGTTTGATTGTGTGCGACCTACGATAGATTGGCGCCCCGTCTGGGGTTGTTGCTACCTTTGCCCCCAGAGTTGCCAGCTGGCCCACCACCCCATGTGGATTAAGCGGAAGATGGTGAATGAATGAATGAATAAATTAAGTTATTAATAAACACTGCTGAAGTAGCCGATTTAAGAGTGCTTGGTGTATAACGAGGCAGTTACAGGTAGCTCGTATACTAAGAGGTGGTGCCGTGTAAAAGCCACGCTGTAAAATGTACTTTTAACAACAGACTATTTGTTGTGATTCTGTTGATATGGTATACAGATCTTTTAATGTACAATCAGAAGGTAAGCATTTCCTCCTTGTAAATCATTTTGAGCATGAAGCCGTACCACCGAGTAGAATTTAAAATAGATGATGTGTCAAAGAGGGTTTGCATGTTTTTCTCTGTTTGTGTGAGCTACTCTCTGAAGTGTTCCTGATTATGCCGTTAGTCTGTGTACCCAACACACAGCATGTGTTTTGTCTGCAGTTCCCATACTACACCCACACTCTGTTTTCTAAAATTGCCTTACTGCCTGATTTTAACAACCTGGATTTTGCCACCAGAATTTCAATGACCTAAATTTTCAACATATTAATATGCCATGAATGGAACTGTATTCCATCTCATGTCTGCCTATGCCAAATATGAGCTAAAATAGTTTATTAACAAGTAGAGCAGGCATTTGTTGGTTGGCAGATGGCCAAGAAAGATCTGCCAATGCAGCCACAAGTAGTTGTAGTTACATAGTTGTTTTCAGGGTTAAATGTACTGAGGTGTTTCTAGGCAATATTGGCATTTTAAGTAATTCAGGGTTTAACTAAAAATATTTAATGTACTAACCATTTACAGTCTAACCCCTCTACCAAAACTATTATTTGAACTCCTGATTTACTGTAGGATATATGTTAATATCCAACTCCTAAGAACCACTAGCTTACTATGTTGGACAGCAATTGGACTATTAACATAAGTGCATATCATTTTGAATGGCTTCTTACCTCTGCCTTTAACTTTTTGATATTCTCTTTAACATCAGTTTTGTTTTTTCACTGATTAATTAAAAGGTAATGGTTTAATATACCGTATTAACCCTTTATCCAATTGTTTTGTTTTACACCGATTATTGGTTTAAAACTATAGGTAATAATAATAGTACTTTAGTATAATTTTGTATTATGTTTTTTTCTGCATTTTCAACATACGTTACATACTGTTAATTTGTTAGACCAACTATGGGGAAACAGTGCTCTCAGATCACTTTATTCCTGATTTATGAATGTTTGCTAAATGCAGTTGGAATCTACAAAGTCCAAAATGTAGATTTAAATGACTAATACTGCTTTCAAATGCATTCAGGCCACAATGGTCATTAGTTACAGTAATGTCAAGTTGGAATTCTGTGGGGGGGAAAAGACCTTTATGAAGACTGACCAGTTCCCAAATTGAAATGGAGAGTATCTAGGCTTTAGTGGGGTCCACAGCCCTTTTCCCTTCCTTCCCATACCATCTGTGCTCCTGTACACCAGAATGGAGCTTATCCTCACGAAACTCATCTAAGCAGGACCTGATCTTGTGCCAGGGCATCTCACAGCATGGTTAAATCAGAACTTGTTGTCCAGAGCAACAGGCCAGCTGGTGGATTTTAGATTGTTTTAGCCAAGGTTAATTTCTTACTGATAAGCACTGCTGAAAGGGGAAATTGCTAGTGGTCACATAATTACTTATTTTAGTACTGGCTACAAAATTCGAATGGGGATTTAAAACCACAAATCTTTCTCTTTAGAATAAACTCAATTAAATTAACTTTATTAAGAGAATAATTTCATTTGGCTGAAATTGTAATTTAGTAACATCTAAGTCATACAAATGTTACCCATTAAGTGCTAATCTGTTCTGTGTCATATCACTTTAGCTGGGCTGCTTCTGTTTTTAAATGTTTACACTTTACAAAATCAGCCATGTAAACTTTATTTGGGAACACTTATGAACTAAAACCAATGCTTAGACTAGTCTTTATCTATGACAGAGTCAACCACAACTATTGTTTTAATGCAGTTTGCATTACTTTATCCTGGTCAACAATGAATGTAGCTGAAATAGGACCAATTTACAATTACGTCAGTTAGCAGATGCCTTTATCCAGAGCGTCTTACAATTCATACAGTCTTACAATCCAAACAATTGTGGGTAAAGGGCCTTGCTCAGGGACCCAACTGTGGTAACTTGACAGAGGTGGGATTTGAGTCCTGGAGCCTCTGTTCCATAGTCCAGTACCCTAACCGCTAGGCCACCACAGTCCCAATTATAATGCTTTTCCTCACATTCTGCCAGGTATTCTTTTGGAATACTGTATGTGTGCTTACAGGACACTTTAAGTAAACCTTATTAGTACCACATTGGTTTGCATTTTGATTTTAAAACTGCCTGACATTTCAGAACTGCTTTCAGAAGTGAAACATTCCTCTGTATTGACTTGAGCGTCACATATTCTAAAGGTCCTCTATTGGATTGAGATCTGGTGACTGTGGAGTACAGTGAACTCATCCTGCTGGAAGTAGGATTTAAACAATGCTCAGTTGGTATTAAAGGGCCTAAACTATGGCCTGAAGGTTGACCCTTTGGTACAAGACTGGATGAGTGCATGCTTTAATGTGCCAAGTTCTGTTTTTACCATCAGGATGACACAATGCAGCAGAAATGGAGACTCGTCAGACCCAGCAAATTTTTAACAATCTTCTAATGCACAGTTTTGTTGAGTCTGTGTGAATTGTTTTGGTGCTCTATCTCATGTTTCAAAGTTGTTGTTGTTTTTTTGCATTCACCGACGTTCTCATGCACAACCCAGTTGTAACAAGTTGTTGTCTGAGTTCCTGTTGCCTTTCTATCGTCCTGAAATTGTCAGTCTACATGCGTAAATGCATGGGTTTGGCTGATTAGGTATTTGCAATAATGAGCAGTTGAATAGGTGTACCAAATAAAGTGCATCTGTATACTGAATACAAATTAAATGTTCAGGTAACCAGTGTGCTACCACTGAGAAACTCTGCTTCATACCTCACAGAGCCTTCTAGAGCTGTAATTGGCAATTGGTTTCCTGTTGACAAAAGTTTGGGTTACTGTTCTTGTGTTCCGAATGTCTTCCTGCCTTGTTTGAAGCTTCCAAGGCTCATCACTTTTCTCATTGTAGGCACCGGGTCTGTGAAACTCAGAGCACAGACCAAGGGTGGCCTCCAAATTACACTTAGGAAGAGCTCTGTGCTTTGAGGGTAGCAGTTTGTGTTGTTGGCTTAAGAACACCAAAAATTGTACATGTTCCCTCACCACAACAGCATCAGTCATTTTCAAAGCTGGGCTGACTGCGTATTATTTACAAACGTTATTACAACCATTAAGTCAAATTTATCTGTGGCAGTGATAAATTTTGCAACATAAAGTTTTACACAGTGACAATAAAACAATGCCCCCGTTCATCACTGTTGTCGCTGTGACAGCATGTATAATTTATGCCTCCTCATAGGAGACATTTACCATAGCATGCAACTTTCCCAATGATAATGAGATTGCTTGGTTGTAGGAACAGAATTACGACTGTAATTACAGTTATGTTTGGTTTGCAATGAGCAGAGCTTACTTGGCAGACAGTCAAGTCTAAAATCTGTTCCTACTCCATATGAATGTGTGTTCCCGAGATGCAGTCAAACAGCTCATGGTTTTGATACTGAGATCATATCTTATACATTTTCCTTAATATAATCGTTTACCTTTTTTATTTTTATGTTCATGATGAAGAGGTAACACGGGCATATTATGTGACTGTAATGCACGTACAGTGCATCCGGAAAGTATTCACAGCGCTTCACTTTCCACATTTTGTTATGTTACAGCCGTATTCCAAATTGTATTAAATTACTCTCTTTCCTCAAAATTCTACACAAAATACCCCATTATGACCATGTGAAAAAAGTTTTTTTGAGAGTTCTGAAAATG
>JAVSBV010175186.1:0-13577 GCA_033117975.1 Parotocinclus spilosoma | reverse complement strand
ACAGATATTACATACTGTACACGTTCTTTGGTCCGATTAAGCGGAATTTTGGTCCAAATAAGCAAATAACATTACACAAATAACATTCGGTACTTTAGGATTTGGTCCGAATAAGCGGCTGATCCCATTAATCGGTGGTCCAATTAACCGGAATCGACTGTACTTTAATAAGAAATATCCTTTAATTGAATATCCCCTAATTTTTGTGAGCAGTGAATATGGAACATGCACTACACTGTATGACCAGTAACTGGGTGTGTAATACACAAAACATCAACTACTTGAAATATCCTCTATATAATAAAGTAGTAATGTAGAATATGTGTGCATATATGACTAGTGTTAATGTAACCTAACCTTGTGTGTTGTTAAAATGGCCAGTGAGGTTAAATAAAGGAAATAAACAAACAAGCACTAAATGTCTAGTACACTGTATACCCACTATACTAAATAGCCATCCAGTACACTATACATTCATTTGACTAAATTTATACTGCACTTACATACCTTTACATTATATATTTGGCACACTACACACACACTACACTAAATGTCTCCTACACTACCAAGCCACTAAATATGCAGTATACTATATACCCACTACAATAAACACTAAGTATACTACACTGGTATCCAGTACACTACACTAAATATATAGTACGCTATACAACCACTGCAGGTCAAGTCAAATGTATTTGTATTTATTATAGAGCACTGTCTCAAAGCATCTTTACAATGTAGGATCCTTTGTTCTCGGCAAGAAAATAATGTTGGCATTAGAACCTCAGTCAGCCTGAGGAAGGAGGAATTTAGTGTTGCCTGAGATCTGGATAACAGAATTGAAGAACAGCTTGGGTGGAGCGATCATGGGAAGATCTAAGTGGGTCTGGAGCAGAGGAACATCTTGGTGCATGTGCTGGAACTGGTACTGAAACACAAGTTCGGAGGGAAATGGAACGTTGTTATTTATTCTCCGGCAGCATTAAATATAGTAGCATATTTAGAACGTGGATAACTAGAAGGTAAGGATCGCCATGATCAAATGCCCACAATCAAATCATCTAGTTCTAACTTTAGTGCCGCTGCATTCTAAACTACTAAACTTATTTATAGATTTACTAGAGCATCTAGTAAGTAGAGTGTTACAGTAATTCGATCTCAAGGCAATAGACGCATTAACCAGTTTCTCAACATCTATAAAAGAGAGTATATTTCTACGTTTGGCAAGATTGCATAACCGAAAGAAGGAAATCCTATGACACTATGTTTTATACAGACGTACTGGGCATTACCGAACAGCCGTGCAGGTTTAGGAACCTTTCATTTCCTTCAAATTACCCTCAGTTTTACTTGTAAGGAAACAATTTGGAAACTAATTGGGCAAGTGCAGAGAAAGTAATAGTGAGCCATATATTATTTATATAAACAAACTGGTACTGGTCAATCAAGTAGACTCTACACAAAATACCCTTACATGTCTCTTAACACTTAGAACGTTTTCTAAACTATTGGGAAAGATCATGATTAATAATGTCAAATAGTACACTTAAAATTAATAAAACAAGAAAAAAACACATCCGTTATCTGAGGACATTAACTGTACTATAATCGCTCCTAAATCCTGAGTGAAAGGTTTCATAATTGATGCCATTACTTTGTTGATAGGTTTTATCTTTCCAGCCAATCTTAAATACCTCCAGTTCATTTTTGTTACACCACCTATGTTTTAAACACTGAGTTGGTTGTTTTAAGCTACAGGAGTGATCATATACCACAGTGCTAGCCTTTTCCTTAATGTATTTGATCATAGCAGGAGCAACTCTATCTATGATTGAGCAAAACAGATCTCGTAATTGATTGGCTACATAAGACACTAAATGTCTAGTCCACTATAGAAACATTAAATTAAATGTCCAGTGCCTTATACATCCACTACATTAAATATCAAGTTCACCATAGAAACTACACTTAATGCCCAGCACACTATATAAAAGCTACACTAAATGTCCAGTCTACTATATACCCATTAAAATAAAATCCAGTCCACTATACATACACTACATTAAATCTCCGATCCACTATAAATGTCCAATTCACTATTCACTCACTACAAAAAATTGCCCTGTGAACTAAACAGTCACTCCATGAGATAAGGAGCACCAAGTTCAAAGTAAAATGTTTCAGAGAGCTGATGGTCAGAATTAGGTATCTCAGGAATTGGGAACAGGCAAAATTCCAAACAAACTTTGGGTTTTTGATTCACAAAATTACAATCTTGTGCATCTTTTTACAAAAAAATGCAAAAATTGAGTAATATATGAAAATGCAGGTCTAAATTATTTTCTCTCTCTCCTTCTTTCTTTTCTTTCTTCTCATAGAGAGAGAGAGAGAGAGAGAGAGAGAGAGAGAGAGAGAGAGGATGGAGAAGAAGAAGCAAAGTAAACATTTAAATCCATAGTTACTTGCTCAGTCTCTCTCTCTGACACACACAGTTGCTGAGGCAGGCAGAAAGATAGGAAAAGAGCATGAATCCAAGTGTGGGTGGAGAGATAAGTGAATGAGCCGATGTTCAGAGAGAGACAGAGGACATGAGGAGGGGTGAGTGTGTTCATGTCAGAGCTAGCGAGCATGGTTTATAATTGAAGATGAGTGTTTCTCTGTATTTCCACATGCACATTCTAGCTTTGTTCATTAAATAAGGTAACAGGTAAATAAAGAGAGTTAGTCAAGTGATCTTAAACAATAATTCAAAGGATAGATAAAAAAAGAACCTTTATTCTTAAATTGATTCTTTAGTGGTTTGTAAATCTTGGAGATACAAATTATGTTATCCCAAACAGTTCTTTCCCTGTGAAAACAGAAATCAACTAATCAACAAATCAAATTACCATGAGCGACTTACAAATGAAACAGTCTTACAATGTATAACACACTGCTCACAAAAATATGGGGATTTTTAATTATGGGATATTTTAATTTGAATGTATATATATATTGTCAGTGCTGGGACTTGAACCCTGGATCTGATGGTCAATATTCGTGCACTTAAGCACTAGTAATTGTAGCAAAAATTATGAAAATTAACAAATTTTGTGATTTTATTTAGTGTTGAGATTAATCCTGAGTCTTTATTTCCCTGGCCATTTCACTACACGTATCATGCCAACTGCTGTGTCACGGCTCACAGTATAGACAGTCTCTAATGTGTAACAACAATCTACCATGTCATAGATTTATTCTTAAGGTTTGGCTAACTGTGTGTATAATTGTTTACCAAATGATCTGTACTAATTATGAGTGTGAAAACTTTTTAAACCATTGTAGTTTGACAACAGCTGTGAAAGTCAGATTTGTTTCTAAAGTGCATTTTACAGTGGAGCACTGTATCAAAGCAGATTTACATTTTTCTATTATCTAGGCTGTAAACCCACATTAAGCAAGCCTAGGCTGAGAGTGGCAGAAGAAACTCTAAGCCAAAATTAACCCACCCTGTCCGGTGGCCTAGGTGTTATACTTAAACTAAGGTACCTAATTACATTTATTGCTATAAAAATTTGAGAGATAACATATTTAAAGAAAATATAATAATTAAAATGAAATAGAATAATATATACACTAGTAAATTGAAGATAGTGTAATACTATAAAGAGCATGGTATGCTCAGTCAAACAAAGGATGGAGGAAGTTGGTTCCCTCTGATATGGTCTGAGTATCGAGGTGAAATGGAACTGACAATTAAAAAGCTTGAGTGGAACCAGAATGGAAGATCTTGTATGTTGGCTAGAACTGGTACAAGAACAAGAGCCTAATAGAAAACATAATAAGTTGTTAGTTACACTTGTACTTTGTGTAATGTGGACTTTTATCCATAAGTAGGCTATTATCTTCAGGTTATTTTTGTAAAATGATTTTATACAAACATGGATTGGTTCAGTTTTTACATATATAATGAAGTTGTAAAACCTTGACTGGACTGAAAATAGAAGTCTATGGATAGTCGTTTCTAATAGTGCTTTTGCTGTTTATATAATGAATATTTCTTTAAAATAAGTGGGAAAGCGGCATACAATGTGCAATGTATAAAACTAGAACGTGACGCTACATTAAACTATAAATTATACCACAACTGAGTCGTATTGGTTGATGTAACGGTTGTAGTTTGAATGTTGCAGCCAGTTTTTTTTATATTTATGGTAAATCATTATGAGTGTGTATAGGCCTCTTTCAGAAATATGTAGTCATGAATCAAGTCACTAGATTTTTGTGTTATTTTCTCAGCACTGAGACTCGCGTTGAAACATCTGTTCATGGGAATCACTCAGATGCTGTGGACAGAGATTGGGTTTAGAAACACTGCAGTACTCCTTTAATGGAACAGGATTTTCTCTGCCCTCTATATAATATTCTGTCCTCCTTTCATGCCTCTCTCATTTATGTCGGCTCTTCTCCCACCCTCTCGAGCTGATAATCCTTGGTTTATATATAGGCCCGATGTGGCTCTGGGCTTCGGAGAAAACAGTGGTATTATCAGTACAATAACAGCCTTAATTAAAAACAGAAGGAGAGAGCGCAAGTGAGTCGTATGAGTTCGCCTGAATCCATTTCCTCTTGCACTATATGACAGCCTTTCTCAGATCTCTAGGGGGCACAGAGAGGTCGACATCGAGTTCGCCTCAGTGTGGCATTAATTACGTACCCTCATCATAAACGACCTTCTTCTCCCCCGTATGGATTGCTATTTGCCATCAGTTCCTGGTCTTAGTGACACTTCATTTTTGCACATCATGTTCCGCTCCCTAGAGCGTTTAGTGCATAATTAAAAATTTAGAAAAGGACGTATCAGGAGGTCTAATTGAATCTCTGGGCCCTCCCTTTGCAGCGACAGGCTCCTATCTCAGCCAATTAGAGCGAGCTGAGCTTGACAGTAATGGATGCTATCTACAGCTCCCAGAGGGAGGGACTGAGAACAGGAGGGACAGATAGCAGTGGGTCAGGTACCATGTACAGTAGCAGTTTCTTTATAACTTCCTCCCTCCCTCTCTCCAAACCCTTAATGCTCCTTAATGCACAAGACGGCAAAGATAATACCCCCCGATTATAAATGTTTCCCTCCTTAATCCAATCAGCCATCATCCTGTCCCATTCCCTGACATACACTGAGAATAGAACAGAGAACAGGCAATACAAAGGAAACAAGGAGGTGGACAAAAAGGAATGAGATATTACTGAACTAGAGACACTTTGGTGAATAGTAATGCCCATGGTGACATCATCATTGAGTTATGAAGTGAAACTAGGATTGGCGCAGCCTCTGTAACCTTTATTTCAGAACAAGTGCCCATTCATCTTTTACTCGGATGCCTTGTTGTTTCTCAGTCCAACCCCAATTGCCCTTTCCACCCAGACTGCAATCAGCCAGCAAGAGGTTAGAGGTTATGCCTCTCAGAGCGTGTCACTCGAAGGTCACATTTCAATGCTGTGTTTTGTTCCACTGCTGATGGTGTCAGAGATTAGAGTGCAAGCTGCAATGTGTTTTCAACTTCAGTTTGTTGTATTCTTGTGGATTTTGCAAGCTAATTGCACGTTTCTATTTTTAGTTAACTATTAGTTATTTGTGAGTTTTTTTTTAAATAATACTTTTTTGATTTATTAATTTTATTCATTTGATATTGGACTTATTGATTTGATATTATTTTACCTATTTTGGTTGTTTTTTTTTTCTTTTTTTGTCAATGCGATGTGTTGCTTGTCTATTTCAAATGGAGTCGACTGGTCTACAGTGTGTCACTAACTCTCAGTAAAATAAGAGAAAACTTTGAACAGACAAAACAGTTCCCTTCTGCTAAAAACAATAAGCATCTACATAAAAGTCTCCTTCAGGTAAGTCTCCCTGCACACATCTTTATATGGACCTTAAAATGGATTTTCAGTTGCCTGACAAATAGCTTTTGATCAGTTTGAATAAATCAGCAACATTTTAAAGAAAACAAACATAGGGTGTTTTCATACTTGGATCGTTTCAACATCCGGGCTGTTAACAATTGTCCTGCACACAATACATTTCTCCAGCTCTGTTTTCTGCTGCTGTTTTCAGTAGTATCAGTGAAATCACCATTTCTAAAAAATAATGCAATTTAATTCTAGATTTTTAGAATAATGAAAATACAACATTTGAAATTATTCAATGTTACACAGGACTGATGTGAAACAATTGGTCTAAGATGTTTTCAGTGCTAAAGTGGGCCATAAGTTCTGTTTTAAGGTTAAAAAGTAAATGTGAAAAATAGATCTGAGATCAACTGCAGTTGGTCCGCTTTTACCCGTTTTCGCTTATTTACAGTGAATTGTATGTTAAAAAACCATAGATACATTTACTGGTGCTAGTTGTATCAGTGTGGTGACTGATGGTCTGATGGTCTTGTTTCATAGAGCCTGTCTCACTAAAACCATTCATTGAATTAATTAAACTGTCTGCATGAGAGTCATGTGCTATCACATATTAGTCTTGGATACAAAGATAGGCAATTCCAGCAATAACAAATCCCCTGACTATCCAAAGCTGTCTGCATGCAACAACCAACCCATCTAGAATTCACCACTGAGACTAGTGGTCAGGTGGAAAATGTTGGTGGGCTACCACATTAGACTGCTGTATCGTTCAAGCAAACGGCAGAATTGACTGGGATTATTAGGAATAAAAGAAATGTGTTCAGCGTTCCCCAGTGTACTTCATTTTTAGTGGCTAAGACATAGAAACAGAATTGATGGAGCAGCTTTGATGTTTAGGCAGAAGGAGCTAGCTGTGGATAATGGCAGATCTAGTGGCCCTGGGTTTAAATACTTTTATTCATTTATAACAACAATATTTTATGAATATAAATATTAAATAATACTCCTCATATGTCCTCAAACTCACAGGGTGCAGTTATGGAACTTTGCAATGAACCTCTGTCTGCACCCAGTTACTGCAATGTGGAACTCATGAGGAGCTCCATGCAACCCCTTTTCAATGTTATGGAGGCTTGAGCTGGCTTACTCATGTTCTGGGGTGAATCAGGGAAGTTGAAGTTTTTCCTTGACACTGTCACCCTAGGCTTCTTCATTGGGATTGTGGAGTTTTACTATATGAAACGATGCTGGTAAATATGCTCCGCAGTGAGATTTGCAATATCTCTTGTGGTTCAAAAGTTATCAATACAGAAACTAATACATTTTATTATTCATCATAGGTAGATGGTGAAGATGGAATTGATGATTCTAATGTCCGGGGAACGCAGCTAGTCGCAGAAATTTGAAAAAACGACACCCAGAAATACCAGCAATTTCACATAGCACTGTTGCTTCCCAATATGTTGCTAGCCAAATTCCGAGAAACTGGGACTGTGGATGATAAGCCACATAGTGGTCGTCTGAAGAGCGCTACCAACAAAGAAACCTCAACAATGGTTTAGGCAGCCTTTGCAAAAAGACCAAAAGCACAGCACACAATGTGTCCTGTGGTTTTTAACTCTTTATGTTAATGTAGTCTTCTGATAATATGGCAATTAGATATTTCTAAAACGTATACTTCTTAACACTGAAATTTCAACAGAAATAAGGAAAAGTGATGAAATTATGGAAATTACAAGATCATCAGACATCAATCATAAGCAAAAAAAAAAAAGATTTATTTTTTTTATTTTGATTTCACTCTCTCCACACCATCTGATTTTTTGTGGCTAAAAAGCTTTGCTTTGCATTTGCCTTTTATGTCCCTCCCAAATGCCCCCAATTGGAGCTAGGTGCTTGAAAATGTAGTCATTTGCGCATCTGATCGACCCAAACTACGACTATTTATTATTTTCCATAATATCATATGTCACCTGGGCTGTCCAGCGAGGTTGCTTTTTGTTTTAAACTTGACTCTCTCAAGTTTTTTTTTCCTTATAAACTTTATGGAGTTTTTCTTAGCCACTGATGCCACAGGTTTGCTCACTTGGGGCTATGAGATTTTTGTATAGCTGCTTTGAGACAATGCTCGCTCTAAAGTAAAAACTGATATATAAATACATTTGACTTGACCAGTACCAGCCAGGTTAAAGTATCCATTGCGATGGCCACATGTTGTCTTATGTACTTTGTGTCTAAGCAGACTGTAAGATGCTCATGTTGCTAAAGGTGGGATTCTTAGGGCTAACTCAGTGTATTCAGCAAGCATGTTGGAACACTGGATGTTCTGAATGGACAGTAAAAACACATCAGTCCCATTGAAGACGTAGCAGTTAATCATATTACTATAAAAACACCATATTAAAGTTATAATAATCCACAGTCCATCATTAGGGCTGAAATCTGCAGGGGTTTGGGAGAGATAGCTCGGCAGGGATGGACATCTGCTCTTACCGCACTGGTAAGGCACTTTTCTTACTGCATTCTTGCTTCACTTTCCATTCCACCTGTCTCTTGGTCTTCCGTGTGCTCTTTCCCTTGTGGCCATGCTGAGTTCTGCTGCTGTGAATGTCTAACTGTGGTGCGTGATGGAATACTGAACAGCTCGGTGATTTATAGCACACTGAAAATTGAGGATAACGTCACTCACCGAGAGTGTGTGTCAGTGAATCTTTATGTGTGATAAAGCCATCTGGACTGGGATCATCATTAACGCATTGCAAGGCATGTTTGTGTGCATGTGTGTGCGTGTGCACAATAACACACTCTAAAATCGCTTATCACATCCTGCATGTGTTATTTTGTGTCAGTCTTGATGTCATCAACACAGCCATAAAAGCTCTAAACATAGAACACACTTGTGCTAACACAGTTCATCTAACCGCTCACCTCACACCTTTACTTCAGTGCCCTTCAACCTTTCCATCAGCTGTGTGGTGAGAGTAGACAAAAGCTGGCCTCACGGGCTGCACATATGCATTAGTACCACACTTCTATAGGTTAATGGTTACAAGATGAAAAGCCTTGCTTTAAACACAAGCATGGCTACTGACACACTTACGCAGCCACCTCGCATGGTTTTCACAGAATTTCTATGATACATGTCTCACTGTTCCCCCATGTCTACTCCTCCCCCTCCCCTGGGATAGTAGCCAATTTACCAAAGTGCCTGTGACGTCCACTCCCTTGAATGCCTTCCTCACACTTGACTTCTGACCTTTCCATTATCTGTGGCAAGTGACACCTCGAAGTCACCTCACTGAGACATCGGTCACATAGAGGCTCATTATGGCTACAAATCACCAGCCATCGTCATGTTGTAATGTGCATGTGTGTTAGTGAGAGCATGCAGGCTAATGGAAGAAGGTTTATAAGGGGGAGCATGGACCATGTGGGTGGCATGTGTGGTGCGTCCCTGAACCTGAGGTGTTACTAGGTCTCTTTGTTATGTGTAGACTATTGATTTTAACTGATTGTTGTTATATCATTTAAATAAACAATCCTTTTGTCAGTTGAATAAAATGAAAGGTCTTATGTAGCATTTTAGTAAATAACATATAGCAAAACTGAAAATAATTCAGCAGGTACCATATTAACTTCCCAGCTCGGGGTATCCATGCCAAACTAAAGTCAACCCTCCAAAATCTACCAAAAAAGTATAGCTCCCATTATATACAATATTTAACATAAAAGACATTATATTACTTTTAACTTTATATTCCTTATAACTGTGTGTGATTGGCCGTGTTTGTGTGTGGCAGATTCAGAAACCAGGAGAAATTTGTGTGGTGATAGACAAAAATGATGTTATGGATTCCATTTCTTTTTAGTGAGACGGCATTTTTGGCTTTAAAGCGGGATCTTTTTTTTTTTATTATTATCCTTTGATTTCTGAATTTAGCCCCGTTTTGACCTGCTAGTATGTGTGCATGTATGGTCTATCTTCACATATTCAATGTAAGTATACTAAATCTTCTATAATAATAATTTTACATTATGTCTGGTATAAAATAAATAAATATTTTAAGCTTGCTGAACATTGCAGTGTTTTAGAATATTGTACAAATACTAAATAGACATGCAGTGCATGTGGTATAAAATGGTATCAAAACTGATTATTAAAACATAAGAAATTCACCAGAGGACCTCCCAGGACCCCCTACATGTGTCTGGGCTAAACTCCCAATCTCCCCAAATGCTAGAAATGCCCCTGTAGTTAGTGAGCTTCAAAAATAATTTAATACAGATATGCACCTTTTAACGTACAGCAGATCAGCGTCTTGTTTGACTGAGGTCTTAAAAAATGATTAGAAATCGTAATACGAAATGCAGTTGTTGCAATCAATGTTGTAGTTTCACGGGCAGACGTGGGAGTTAGAGTTTAAGCATCATAAACTCTTTTTCTGCAGTCCTCAAAAACTTTGGAAGATGACAGTCCTTCAAATACAGCAGGGTACCCAGCCAGACCTCAATATCATCTAATTGTTTTAAAAAAAAACCTTACCATTTAAATATTAGGGATGAATACAATTTAAGAAAATCAATTTAAATACATATTACATATGATATGTTTAGTCTTTTTTTGGTTTTGTTTACCAAAGTGTTGCATTCTGCATGTTTAAAATAGGTTACTGTGAGAATTGACTAAAAACTAAAAGAGACTCAAATGGGAGTCAGACTGGGAGACGGTTGATTTGGATTTGGCTTGCAAATATTCTTATCTCCAAAAGGGGAGTACTGCAGAAAACGTTTGAGGGCCACTGTTTTAGGTCAAATTTATACAGAAAAATAGACATTATGGAAATTGTGTTACACACTCATAGCTCAAGGGTCCTAGTTTTTCTAGCACTGTTTGTTTGGTTTCCAAGAACACAAACTACAGAGGAACTTGTTGGTGATTAAAGTTTTTCTTAAATAAGAAAATAATTTACTTTTAACATCTTGGCAGTTTTTTGTTTTGGGTTTTTTTTTGTTTTTTTAGGCGGCATATTTGCATTGACATATTATTCATAGGTTGGTTTAATCTGATTTGAGAATTTAATTCTTAAAAATGCAATGTTGTGTAAAATTCAAGATGGTTAAAACCCTATGAGAACCAAGATTACAGACACCTTTAATTTACATTTCATTTAAGAGCTTTAGCTACTGTGCATTACAGAAATACCACAGTGGGCGTTATGGCCTGTTGGAGAATAATTTAATTCATATTTTATTTTAATGCCAAGCCCTGAAGAGTAGAAGGTGTTATTACTAACCAAATGCTTAATGAATTACTGCTTTTTTGCAGCCCCTATGCTTTGGGTTTTATTGCTCTCAGGGGAGCTTCAAATCCTTTCAGAGCACCAAACTCTTGCTAGCACATACCGTAATATGAACTCTGCTTATCATGATACAAGTAGCCTATTTCATATACAGTACTCACCTAATCACATTATTAGCTACACGTCCTTTTTCTACACTCATTGTCCATTTTATCACGTGCACTTACTACATAGGTACTTTGTAGTTTGACAATTACAGACTGCAGTCACTGTTTCTCTACATACTATGTTAGTCCAGTTTACTTTGTTCTCTAGTGATCAGGACCCCAACAGGAAAACCACAGATCAAGTTATTTTTGGGTGGTGAAACATTCTGAGCACTGGAGCGCGTGCTGGTGGTATGTTAGTGGATCAACTATAGCAGTGCTGCTGGAGTTTTTTTTTTAAACAATGTGTGCACTCTAGTAGACACATCTAATCTATTGTTGCAAGTTTGTGTCATCATCCTCTAACCCCTCATCACACAGGAAAAAAATGTACTGTGAAATTTAATAGTAAAATTGACCATAAATTATTTTACAGTTCTACTATTGATTTTGGTGGTAATTTGATCACTTCATGGTTTTACTGTCAAAATCCACGTTACATTTTTTCCTGGGCAGTGCTCACAGAATGCTGCTTATAGGCTGCTGGCGACTGGACACTTTTTGGTGGACCATTTCCAGTCCAACAGTGACACTGAGGTGTTTACAACGCCAGCAGCACTGCTTTGTCTGAAAAAAATACTGTTGCCTGTCAGCAGTTTGCTAAGGATCATGTGGACAAGCCAGAATGCTACTGAAAAAAATGTTTTGTTGAGGGATGTGCATTTTTTCAGTTTAAATTAAAAGTGTTATTTCTGGAAAGGAGGACCACGATAAATAAATACATGGCTAAGCATATTTTTACCTGAATTGTTTAATTGGCTTAAATTTAATAAATCTACTTTTAGGACTTGAGTGAAAATCTGATGATGTATCAAAGCATCTTTATTTAAGAAATCAACAAAAATTCTAAATGGCTTACAAACTTGCACCACTGTACATTGATGGACAGAGCAGGGATGCTGATAAATTGTGCCTAGCATCAAAGGTGTTAGAGGTAGTGTTAACAAAATGTTTACCATTGTTTTACCTGCTAATGTGCCATAACATGGTGTAGTTTTGATTCCTGTCTGGACGTATCTTGACCTTGAATAAGAATTTACCTACGCTAGACTACCTAAGCTGTCTGTAGAGTTTTCACTCCCTACAAACTATTTTTTGGAAGATGCCTAATAAAAAGACTTTGTGATTGCATCCAACTGCCTCTGGCTCCATATCGATTCAAACAGATGGAAACAGATTTTTGGAATTAATGATGTAGTGAGTGTGTGTTCCAGTCTCTCCATGACTGAGTGTGTTTGGCTGGTGCTCGTTTGATTACACCATATTGCTGCTCATCTTCAGAATATTCAACATAACATTGGCTGAAGAAAACACAAAAGACCAGATATACTGCAGACTACTGAGTTTGACAAAAATTTTTAAAATCCACTTTCATCTGTGCATTTGTCTTAATTATTAGGTACTTGATATAGCCAAAAGTTTGTGGACATACATAAATCACATGAGCATTGGCTTGGAGTTTTTCCCCCTCCCGACACTGCTAGGGTAACAGATTACATTATGAGTTGAGATCTCAGTCCAGTTCTGCCTGCTAACACTTATTCTAGAACAATACAGATATTATTAAGAAATGTTCATGCTTTAATATCAAGTAATATAATGGCTCTAATAATAGGTTAAAATGTACATACAGTATGCTTGCACAATGATGTCAATAGAGGCCATTTGACAATGAACAAATTTATGCAGGATATGTATTTTTGTGACTATTACAAAGATGACTCTTTTAATCATTTGAGATGCAGTTTGCGTGTTCGCTCCGAAAAAGTGTAAGACACAGCTTTATTTATTCTAACAGTAAATACATTAAGAGCTGCTATTAAAAGTTGTTAGGAACGAAAAAACAACCCCTGAATAAATACTACGGTCACAAATCTTAGTGTATATAAATTATATTATATTTGTATCTTCTATAGTAAAATCTTATAGCACATCTTAAATGTCAATATAAATAGACTGACTTGATATTTGAACAGTTGTGGCAGGGTGTCTGCTTTTACATTTACATTACATTTACGGCATTTAGCAGACGCCCTCATCCAAAGCGACTTACAACTTATGCAATCTTACAATTCAAGCAATTGAGGTTAAGGGTCTTGCTTAAGGACCCAACTGTGGCAGCTTGGCAGAGGTGGGGTTTGAGCTCTGGACCTTCTGGTCCAGAATCCAGTACCTTAACCAC
>JAVSBV010175175.1:0-13577 GCA_033117975.1 Parotocinclus spilosoma | reverse complement strand
TGATGTCTTGATTAAGAAAAGGTGCGGTAATAATCAGAGACAATGTACTCAGGTGTGAAAAACCACAGGTATAGTATGTTTTAACAAAGGGGGGCAATCACATTTTCACGCAGGGCCATGTAGGTTTGGATTTTTTTTTCTCCCTTACTAATAAACACCTTCATTTACAAATTGAATTTTGTGTTCACTTGTGTTGTCTTTGACTACTATTTAAATCGGTTTAATGTTCCTAAATACTTAAGTGTGACAAACATGCAACATGCATTACTGCTTGAAATGACTGATTTATAATATAGTATACACATATGGTTACAAAAACAGGCAGACAATACTGCAGTGTCTTAATAATTAAAAACATGATTTTTTAAATAATTTTTATTGTACCAGCATAGATGAAGGCTCCCTTTGTATTGCAACATATTCAAAATGCCTATAATCATTAGGTTTTGTCATGACATATTATTCTGTTGTTGTTTCCTGAAATAAAGACTACACAAGGTGTACTTACATTTCCTAAATATTCTGCTCACAAAATTAGGAAATACTTCAAAAAGAAATAACCCCTAATGAAATACCCCCTAATTTTGTAAGCAGTGTATCTGTAATGCCAAGCTGTAACTGTTCCTTAATAAATGGAAATTTTAACAAAATAAAACAACACCAGGTAATGCAATGGCACTTTAATAATTCAAATTTTTTTTTTCACTTTAATAGCCAAGTACTGTGGTGCGCTAGCTACCAATGGCACTCCTGGCCATGCCATTGGTCGTCTTTAAGAAACAGGAGGCCAAATGGTGAGGATCAGCCTACAATGGTGCAACTGCGACCCCTACTCAGCCCTGCAATAGAACGTAGGCATGGGTGTGCTTGCCTGCACCCTGTAAATTCTGGTATAGGCTCAAGACTCCACCTTGCCCTGGCCCTGGCCCTGACCAGGATAAGTACCAAACTTTCAAATGCTACTGCATATGCATAATAATAAAACAGATAAGCAGTACTTTCTTTAACTGTAAAAATGCATTTAATATACAAATATAACAAAATTCATTTTCCCAAATAATTACTGATAAATGTGATTGCTTTGACTCATCTTTTTTGATTTGAACAAAAAACAATTTGTTCTCTGTGACTATACAGTTTAGCAGACAGAGTTAAAGTGTACCTTGCAGCGTATAACAGAGAACCATAAGTTCCTCACTGATGTCTCCTGTCCTGCGCACTGGGACCATAAGTTCTCCGATGTCCTCCTCAACAGCAAATCTTGCCTGGAGAATGAAGACTGTGGACTCTAACAGATCAGGAGTGAGACTGTTATTCTTAATTTGGCATACTGTAATTTCAGCTACAAAATGATTCAAAGAATTTGTAAACCCCTTGATACTATGATGAAAACATCTCTATTGCATGCAAGTTAAAGAAGCGGCTCACTTTGTGTATTATGCATTGTAGCTTTCAATGAAGCAAAAAAACAAAACAGTTTTAGGTGCAAATCACCAGACAGTTCTGAAATAGTTTTACTAGCCTTTCGGACAATGCAATTATCTGTCACTCTTCAAAACTGCTGCATTTCACACAACTGATTATTGACCATTGTGGATGATATTTTCAACTGAATGGGAATGCACTCAGGCATTTCTGTTTTCAAATGGCCAGGAACAAGTTAGTGTTTCAAAAGATTTTTAGTGCATCAAAATGGAAAATTTTGTGAAGGGAAAATTCACACTAGTTAAAGAAAACTCTGTTAAATAAACAGTGATGTACAAAACTTGTGCATGTTTGATGTTTTAGCAAAGGGACATGCTGGCTTTTTGCCCACGATGGGACCAATAACAAAAAAAATGTATGAAATCTCAGACTTTGTTCAGAGCTCATGTCAGATCTCATTATCTTTTATTTTTCACATCTCTACAGTGTTCATCAGACCACAGTCAGAGTTGATTGGGAGGGCAGTACAGAAAAACTGGAAAAAAGAGGAAAAACAACGTTGGGCTTTTGGAGATCAATCTGGTTGCTTTCAAAGGGACTGGCCCACTTTCTCCAACCCAGATGTCTTAACAAGTCAAAGGTACTGTTTCTGTTCCCTGCCTCTATAGACATTTTAGGCTTAAGCTGATCTTCTCCAAGTCCATAACACAGATGAGAGACAACACACAAAGGCTTTGGTCACAAAGGCAAATCCACTACTCACTAACAACAACAAATCTGTAGTATTTTGCAGAATAGAGATGTGCATATTTTTAGAAGATCCCACTGTTGGCTTTATTTACACCACTGTGTACTTCTTGGGCCACAACAAAAGTTTTTTTTTTTTTCGTATGTCTGCAGGTAATTAAATCTGCAAACTGTATTTTCAGCTCAGCCAAATTCCATACAAGTATATTTTCAGTGAGGACAGATGTTGTTTTAGAACTGACCTGGAGGGAAACAGTAATTGTCTGAAATGAGAAGTGCTCTGCTCATCTTCTACACAGCTTTTCCCATTAGCAGGAAGGCAAAAATGGATTAATCCATGACAACACCAGTGCAATTATCTTTCATTAGTAGTACCTGTATATGCCATGATTACAAAAAGGGACAAATTATTTAACAGTGTGTTGTCCCAATCCCTAAAATATTTGGTAATAGAAAATAAAATCATTGCATTTTCTCAGTCTGCTTTTTTACTTCCGGCAATCCCACACCGAACAATTCAGTTAGAGCCCGTTCTATACACATCTTAAAATGCGCCTGTTTTATCAATATTTCACATTTTAAATGCATCAAACATCAAATAGTACAGGCAATTACTGAAGGCTGCGGCAAAAAGGTTCTCTGTTCCCATGTACCCTGCCTACCACCTTTGCATGGATGTGTTAATTTAGAACACGCGTTACATAAAAAATGGCTTTAACTAAGTAGAAGTATTACTATTATGATTAAAAATCAAAATTATAAACTTGAGATTGGCTTATTTAAAGTTAAACCTACATATAGTGAAAAATTAAAATTCTTACTTTTTTGTAACAGGATATCAGTTTATTATTGAGGGCAAGAGGTATTCCTTCACACCACTGAGGGTACATAATTGTTTGTACTACATTAGTCATCTGCAATAATCAAAATTATTATCAAATTAATTACAGCCAAAGTGTACAAAATACTTTCAGATAAAAAATAAATAAATTCACTCAGAATTGGACCATGCCAATACTATGCCAATATTCTATGCAGTAAATCATAACATTTTACCCAAACAATAGTTATTAATGACTCTTTGAAACACTGTTACTGCATTTTAGTCAAACAAACTCCAGCTTCACCAATTACAGCAGGTAAAGCAGTTCTTGTTTCAAGCACTCCACTTTACTACTTAATTAAAAATACTTAATAAAACCTTTAAGTACTATGTACTTGTTTTAATGTATCTCTTCTATTCATTATGAAAATACAATTCACCATTCTAGGGACAAAACCTCTAGAGCAAGATAAAGTGTAAAGTGTGTAAAGTTATTATGGGAGTAGTATGCATTATATTGAACTGAAAATGTGTTAGAAAGACTTAAGTTTGATGCACTTAATTAATGCACTGGACACTTCCTTTGTTGCATTTTGGTCATCATTTTGATCACATAAATGGCTGTGGAGTTGTATCTGTTCCACAAAATCGCCTTCAATAATTTGATGGTGTAATTTACAGGTGTAAGAACATGTGACAGGTAGAACTACAATGTGTCATTTTTGGTGAATGATATAAAATAAATAGATTCATAAAAGCTAAAGTAAAGTAACTTTTTCAAGTCTTGATCAAATGTATGTGAAATGCAGTGAGTAAAGAAATGAAAAAAAAAAAATGAAAAAAACAAGTGCAGTAACACAGTACAAATACTTAATTGCTTGGTGTAGTGGTGGTGGCATTTGAACTATCTCACATTTAGTCTTGTCTCATTAACTTACTACTTACACAGGTATTTGAAATGACCTGGATGAATAATCATCAGCCTTGTCTTACAATAACCGATTAATGAGCAGTAGTTTTGAGAAGAAGAATCTGGTTGCACTCTGTAGTCTACCACGTTGATATAACCTTTAAAAGGGTAAGTAAACCCGAGCATGGGGACTGGTGCAAAAAGAGCAGGCCTTAAGCATGCAGGCTAGGCAAGTGTCTCCCTTTTTATGCATTTCTGCCATTACAGAGAGCTACATCTTTCAGACACGTTAAGCCTCCCATGGGATAGGAGCCTCAGCAAAAACAAACCCTGCCGTAAAACTGGTAATTGGCTCACAGGGGAAGCCATAAAGCTTTATATATAAGTTTGCTGTGAGAGTGCGTTAAGACACATTCAGTGTGATAGATCGAAATGATAATTACCAAGGGACCTCGCAAAGCCAATAAAGGAAAATACCCACAGAGTAAAAACTAAGCCTTTGGTTATTTCCAACATACAAAACTAAGTTTGCTTTTGAAAGTAAGAAAAAGCAACGCAAACAGTGATGCAACAGACAGCATCTAGTGGCTGATTCCCCACACGAAAAGCAAATTATTCAAGTTTTCTGTTAGCAGGCATATTACAAATTTTGTTAAACTTGTTTTTTAACTAGTATTCTAAGATTTAATTAAGATTTTTGTCTTTACTGTGTCTTCAGTCAATGCACATGGTGCCTAGTGAGACTGCAGGTTTTAAACTCAAAGCTGGATCTAGGAAAAACTGTTTAATGCATTCACACACTTTTTTAAAAAGTGAAAATTACTATTATGGGCAAAGTGTTCTGAAAAGACTAAAGCTACATGGGTAATAACAGCCCATAAACAACCTGATTTTGTAGAACAGTGAAAACTGTTCATAAGAGCCAGAAGGGATCATAAACTTTTTAAATAATTGTGTTGCAGTTTGAAAGGAACTCTTCTTCTTCTTCTATAAAAAGGGATACTTATTCCCATGATGGTTAGTCAGTCCATGCTTTTATGAAGTCTGTGCAAAAATTCCAATCAAAATGAAATGGCATGTTAAAACAACTTCCCTTTAACTAACCAGCCTACATTGGTGCTTAAACTTTTGTGAATCTTTTCTGCATATATATGAACTCCAAATTTTACAAAAAATATGGTCCTTGATTTATTCAAAAAGTAGTATTAACAATTGATTTTGAGGGTGAAAAATGTTAATCTGGTGTTTTCAACAAATGGGATGACAATTTGGTATAAGTGAGCACACTTGTGTATATATAGAACATGGATCTCTCAAAGACTTTCCTTCATGACACATTTCATCACATTTCGTGAAACTGTTTCGTGACACATTTGTGAAACTGTTTCGTGGCACAAAGGACATTTCTGGGGACTTTAGAAAGAGCTGCTGATGATCATCAAAGCCAAAGTAAAACGTATTTATATAGTGCCTTTTGCAATGGAGCATTGCCTCGAAGCAGCTTTACAATATAATATTATCTTTAAAGGCCAATTCTAAATTGTGCAAGCCTAGGGCGACAGTGGAAAAACCTCCCTGAATAAAGAAGGAAGAAACCTTGGGAGAACCAAGACTCAAAAAGGTATCCATCTTCCTCAAGCTCATAAAGATTACACAACCATATCTGAAGAGTTTGGAATAAAACAGTCCACAGTCAGACAGATTGTGTACATATAGAGGATATCCAAGAACATCACTCTAAGAGCAAGGCATGTTGTAGTCAGAAAGGTCACAAATAAACCAACTGCAACTAAGTGACTCTCTAAATCAGATGCTAACTGACTAAACGCATGCCTTTAGGAACCCAATGGAAACTTATGCAGACATGGGTGAGAACATGCTCACGCCACACTGACAACATTTAGGCACATCTTACATAGGCAAAATTGACAGACTGACTGACCAGATATGACACATTTACAGCAACATGGCAACAACCTATAGTCTCTTACTACACCCACAAGCTCTTTAAACAAAGCGTTGTTAATGATGTACCCAATAATTGTACACAATGTTTAACATGGCAGCAATGCTGCAGGACTGGAGGCACTTGTACACCACTTGTACCAACATTATTATCATGTGTCAGTGCTGTGCTCAAAATGGATAGCCAGGAAATTATTTTTATTACAATCAACTGAACAAATCCAACTTAATTAATATCTGTTCAATGTAGGTCCTATAGATTTGGTATTCGTAAGCTTTAATTGTTTTTGATGTATTAATATATGACATAGGCTTTAATCTTTTAACATTAAAATCAATACTACTTGATATACAGTGCTGTGCAAAGATCTGTGCTGCTGTGCAAAAGGCAGAATTCAGGTGCTCTTTGGGTGGAGGATCATTTTCAGCACTGATCTGATGGTGGTGTTTGTCTTTGTTGAACTGGTAGGGTTGGATCAGACACAGCAGTGCTGCTGGACTTTTCACTTTTCACACTGTCCATGTTATTAAAGACCTTCACCTTGTTGTTCCACCTTGCAAATGCAAAATAAGACAGAGATGGTAACCTAACAGTTTGTTAGTCATCCTTTTATCGTTCATCAGAGCCCTAGGGTTGCTACTTAACGGATGTTGGTGACTGGACATTTTTGGCTGGTGGGCAAGTTTCAGTCCAGCAGTGGCACTGAAGAGGTCCAGCAGCGATACACTGTTTGATACACTTATATCACTGAAACACACACTAACACACCACCATCACATTAGTGCCACTGCATTTCTGAGAATGATTCACTACCCAAATAGTAATTGATTGATGGGGGTCCTATGGAGGTCAAGCAGAGTAAAGCAGGCTAACAAATTATGCAGAGAAACATATGGATTATAGTCTGTAATTGTAGAGCTACTATGTGCAACGACCACCAAAACTTAAATAAAGAGCTGAATCTAAATTTTACACAGTACTGCATACAGTGAAAATTATTTGGTTTAAATCATGACTAAGTTTATAAAAATTCCTCCAGTCAGATTTTCATTATATTCTTACCATCTTCTGGATCAATAATCTCCACCGTTGCTGTTGCTGGATTCTCCAAAACACTCATGACTGGATCAGACAGGATGATTGTGAAGGTCTCTGACTCTTCATAGATTTCATCAGGCAAGATTTTGATCCTCCATGTGGCAGCAGTTTGACCTGGGTTAAACTGCACCTGTTTCTGAAATGTCTCCCGATAGTCCTCCTCCTGCTTTGCTGTGCCGTCCAGAGTGCCTATTCCTTGAAAAAAAAAGTGAGAGAGTTTTTCAATGTTGTCTTGAGATTATTTTGTGCATTGTATGATTACAATTATTTGTCTTCTCCGAGTGGGTCTCCAGCCCCATTTTTTAAAAAATAAGCATGTACCTAAATTAAACATAATTCATGAGGCTCTAATCCCCATGGTACAACAGCTATTTATAAAATCAAAAGACTGCCACTGCAAAATATGTGCACATTATGAATGCTCTGCTGTGTTTCAGAATTTATAGTATGTGAGCCAAAGGTGTAGAACAAAAACATCTTGTATAAACACTAAAGCTTTGCTTGTGAAAGTGTGCATTCTAAATATGTTTAAATGAGCAAAATAATACATCCAGTTTCAAATTTGTGTTAATTCACGTACACTGTATAGCCAAAAGTCTGTGGATACCCAAAAACTGTCAGGACAGGTCAGGTCAAATGTATTTGTCTTTTTATAATGGTGCATTGTCTCAAAGCATCCTTACAATATTATATTATCTTAAAAGGCCAATCCCAAATTGAGCCAAACTAAGGTGACAGTGAATGTAGAACAAAGAAACCTTGGGAGGACCAATACTCAAGAAGGGATCGCAGATGGTAACACAAATAGTTAAGTTTGTATTAATAGTGAAATTAAGTAAATAATAACAATTAAATTAAATAATGTAAAAACGTTACATTGAATGGAGTTTGTCTCCTGTTTGCTGCTGCATATAATATTCGGGTAACTTTTAATCAACTAAAGACCGCTCTCAGAGTGGCTAATGTTAATGGCCAAGAGTCCACATCAGGAGAACACTGAACAACGATGGTGTGCATGCCAGGGTTGCAAGGGGAATGTCACTGCTCTCCAAAAAGAACAGTCTGACAGTCTCCTGCTTACTTAAGATCAGATTAGGTTTAAAGGAGAAGGGTTCAAGAAGGAGATAAAGAAAGACACTGCATTCCAGGATAAGAACCTTACCCCACCTGTGAAACGGTGGCAGTGGTGGCCTGTTTTGCTGCATCTGGACAAATATGAAATACAATTTTAAAGAAAGATTGCAGGGCATTTGACCAAGATTTGAATCTTGTACATGTCAAACCTCATTGCTATGTAAGTGAGTATATGAACAAAATGGCAATCTATACATGCACTGTTAAACGTCTGGTCTCATAAACAAGAAGTCTCATTTTCTCTTTGACCTCATTTGGACTCTGTCTTGTCTCAGTCTCAGGGTAAGGTAGACTTGAAAATTGCTGTTGATGTGTCAAATGTGTATGTTTGCGGTAACATTAATTATGAACTCAACTTTTATCTATGGTTAGTGAATATTAACAATCCATTGAAACATAATAAACCAGTCCTTTCTCTACATATCTAAATAAAATCTGCACTCAGATTGAACAAAAAAACATGAAAAACATGTTAATTATCTTCTTGTTCAGTATTCAATCAATAAACACGTTTTATTTCTAATCATCTGAAGTGTGCCTTTTTTCCCGCTCACTTTACTTAGTAATGTTTAGGAACATTTTTAAAAGGGGTAAATGAGGGCAAATATAATTAGTTTTTCACATTTAATAATAAAATACAATATATGTTTTTAAGAGAAGAACGGAAACCATATCATCAACATAATGTGCTTCCAAAAGGTACACTGACTAAGACCATAATGTAATAAGAATAAATAATACATTTAGGCTAGATATTATTTAATGTTATATTTTACTAAACATGCAGTACAATTAAATATATTATTACTTTTTTCCATTTTATATTATTTAATGATGAAAAATACACCGTATTGCACCGTATTAGCAGTCTTGTCTTGGCACACTCCCAGTCTCAGTACTGAGTCAGAATTTATGTTTTCCAGTCATGGTCTTGTATCGGATTTAGAGTTTGACTACAATACTAAAATTTAGTGTTTAGGTAAATGGCGATTTTAGAAGATGGTTGAGTCAGATTCTGTAACTGGAATTATTTCATTTGAATTGTTTAAAACTTTCTGCATATAAGCATAGCCATGGTGGAAAGTTGGATGTTATTCTGGCAGCAGTCAATGTGTGTAGAAAATGAAAGGAACGTACAATAAGTGTAAATAAGTAAAATATTAGAATTCTAACTAGGATCCTCCCTTTCCAAAGAGTCGGGCACTTCCGTCACAGTGGGGCAATCTGTGGTGAATCTACCCTAAAGCGTTTGATCAGAATCACATCAAGAGCAGGGGCTGGCAGGGTCCCTTCTGCCAGAGCCTCCCAAACAGCTGGGTGGAATTAAATTGCTTCAGGCTATGAGATTAATTCAGGGATGTAGCCCAGTAATCCTTCATGTGCAATGTGTTAAAAATAAGAGCGCAATTTCATTCAGATAAAATATTAGGTATTACACGAATGCACAATATTGTGAGCTAATTAAATGGAAATGTCAATTAGGATCATTTTATTTAGAGACACAACCATAAAAACAACAGCTTTTTGCTTCTGAGTTAAACATCTCCACATTGACTGTTGGCTAGGATTGGGTCTTTTTTGCCAGGACTGCTGATCTTGCATTGGCTCATTTTCACTACATTATAATTATTGTAATCCTGAGGACACAAATAGTGAAATCTGCACTGAGATCAGCATTCTTATTTTGGGAGGTTTGATAAATATGCACGCTGATCAAAATTCTGCCTACATATGAATATAGTCTCCTAGCTGTATATAAAGTATAAAAATCATTTCACATGAAACCTCTACTACGTCCTCTGTGCTTGGCTAACAATGAAAAAATACATGAGTCATGATAGAGAGAATCTTCAAAGAAAAAGCCTTGAGATACATAGAGAGGAAAGAAAGCAGAGGGAGAGAGACAAAGGGAGTTTAAGAATAGCTTCACTTTCAGTTCCATCTCTCAAGCAGCAGGCAGGCATTTTTCTGCCATAACGGTGAAGAGTGAGGATTATGGTTAGGGTTAGAAGTGGAGGAAAAGAGAAGAGGAAGGCTGCAGGAGGTCAGAGGAAGTGAAGTGTGTGAATGCTGGAACTGAGCTTCACAGAGAGCCCGACATTAGAGCTGTGCAGTGTGCAGAAGTGGACCTTCAGCTACTACTTTGTATTTTAGTGGTTTCATAAATATGTAAGGCACGCACACACACACACACACAGTTGTCTCTATCATTGTGGGGACCTTCCACTGACATAAAGACTACTGAAGCTAGGACTGGGAGGTATACCAGTATTAAAGTGACTACCGGTATGACATTTGTGTTTTCCATACCATGGATACCATGATAAATCCTAAGAAGGAAACTGATCCACCCACACACGAAACAAACTAAACATAAACATCTGCAACTGGCAAACACACCGAAAAGCCCAAATGAAAACTGTCTTATAAGCTAATGTTTTATAATACTATGTAGTTACAGACAAAGCATTTGGAGCATGACTGACACTAGTTGTAAGACTTGCAGGCAGCCTTAACTTAAAACCTTGGTTCTACAGAATGCATCCAAATCCTGAAGTGAGCCAAACCACTTTTACAGAACATTCATTAAGTCTGTCTTAGTACCAAGTGAGTGCCCTAGCTGAACATTTCCTTTGTAGGGTGTTATGTAGAACTGTTTAACCATCAGTGGAACACAAAGGCTGGTTATTGAGTCCATCTACCTGGTTACCGATTGGGCCACCTCATGTTCTGTGCACATGGTCAGTGTATATGTACCTCAGCGGTTAGCACAGACACTAGCAATGTTTTACAGGTCTGATGTCTTTGCTGCTTATCAAATTTGTATATTTTTCTTAAGGATTTATTTTCGAGGAACTTCATAACATGCACAGTTTTGATGAGACATGATAAAAGGAAGTAATAAAAAACTAATACGAGAAATAATAACAATATTGTCAACTGGACATAAATTAACTGATTTCAACTAGCAGGTGTCAAAGCATTAATGCACTGATTAATCATGTAGTACATTTAAATACTCACATGCATACCACCTGGGACATGAACTATTAAATAAAGCCCAGGGTGTTATCAGCAACAAGTCCAAATGCCAGGGTCTGTCATGGCATGGGACTGTGTCATGTCATGTGTCAAACACTTCTGCAATTGCAGCATTAATGCAAAAAGTACATTACTGCTCAGGTACTGGACTGACCTGCTGGCAGCCCTGACCTGTCTCCAATAGAGAATGTATGGCAATTTTAAAACAACAGCACCATTTTGTTGCACATCTAAGGATGTGTTTCCAGAAAGAATGTTACAAAATAACACCTAAAACACTTTCTTTCCGCTGTGCCAAAACTTATTTTAAGTGTTGTACAAAATGGTAAATGCTTCATCATCCCATCTTTTGTTTACCTTTATCAACAAAAGAAATAAAGTTGATGAGATAAATCATTAAATCTCATGATAATGTTTCTCAATTTCATGTTTATCTCAGGTTCATACTGTCTGCTATTAAATAAAAGCCAAAATAAATGAAAGAAACATTGTTGTTTATATGCATTGTGCATAACATCCCAACTTTTCTTTTTATTTGGGGTTGTATAAATACAGTACAGGTGCTCCTTAATTCATGATGGGGATATAATCCAACAAATCCATAGAAAGTTGAATAAGATTAATATATACTGTATTGTAACTCCTACCTTAAATATGCTTATAACACTTACAGTAACATACAACTGGAAAGTGCAGCAAGTAAATATTGAGTGGTTCCTCAAAAAAGCTTGTTTATAAGAAACTCAAAACATTAGACAACAAGTGGCAGTAAAACGTCACAAGCAAAAAAAGAATAACACATGTAAAAGGACGAACGTATATACAAAATAACAACTTTGTTACAACAACAGTTTTTTTTTTTAAAGACATCACTCTGGACCATACCCATCCAACCATCTAACTCAAATGATGATTCATCAGTCCACACAACTTAATTCTGTCTGTAATGTTTTTTTTCTTAGACAGCAGATGGCATAGCTGTTTTTAACAAATCTTCTAGACATAAATTCTGCATTAGATAACCTTCTGGTTATTATTCTGCTCAAAGTAGTCTTGTTTTTGAGGTCTTAATAATCTGCTGACAGTCTTTTATGATTATTTCCTGTCTTTATGAACTGTACATTTCAGTTAGACATCTATCCCAGGCTTTGGGTCGTCAAGTTCCTTTCTTTCTGACAACATCACATGTTTTAAAGTATTATCTACACTCCATCCAGGGCATGCTTATGTATATGACCTGTGTTTTTCAGGTATGATTTTGACCAAAAAAGTTTAAATTTGCACAATTATGATGTTTAAATTGAGCAGATTGATTAAGGGCACTGATACTTTCAGTGAATCAGCCTACAGAACCAACTGGGCCGAATAGATTTAATGTACTTATTTAAATCCTCATTAGTCGAACCACATACAAGTCTTTTGATCTTCACTCTTCATAACTTATCACTTTGCAGTCTCTTTATTTCTGACTCACACACAAAAACATGAACACACACACACACACACACACACACACACAAACACACACACTTAAATATCTAATATGTATGTACACAAACTTTACTTCTTCACTATTAATACTGAGTGCAAGCTTTTATCTCTGCCTCCGAGACCACAAACCAAAAAATGGATAAAGACCAGATTGATAAGACCGAGCAATAACAGTGCACACTCTGAATGGCGTCTCAATGCACTGCTAATTACTGGAATCCATATTATATTCTTCCAGTGCTTTTCTTTGCCTGGTCTTTCATTTGCTAAATGAAGAAAATTGCTTAAGGCAATGCAGTTAAAGAGCCAAATCTATAACACGCATGCTAGTGGTCTAGGCCGCTGGCTACAGATTGTAATGAGACCAAACAAGCAAAGGAGACAATAACCAGCAGAGTACCAGATATGACCACAAAAAACTCACCTATAAAAGAGGTATCCCCCAGGTATCCTCTGCGCTGAAGTACAACCTCTAGCACCTCTGTCTGCTCATCCAGTATGTAGGTCATCTTCTGCAGCGAGATCCAGGCCCAATCCAAGTGAAACAGCTGCTCTTTCAGCTTATTTCCTCCTTTAAGTGGACAAAACAGGATTACATTATTAAACAGTAGATAATGTAAATATTCTCCCACTATACAATTTTCCAAATACAGTTAAATATCAAAATATCAAACTATTTGATCATATTTTAATATTTAACATTTTTCTTTCGAGGTTCTCAGATTTTAGACATTAATATTCCTATTATCTTATTAACATGACAGCGAAATATATGCTAATTTGCCTTTTAGGTACCTCACATGGTCAATCTTTCTTGTTCTGCATTCCTTAACTTTATCTTATGTTTTTGTTCATCTTATTTAATTTACAAACCGGATTCCAAAAAAGTTGGGACACTAAACAAATTGTGAATAAAAACTGAATGCAATGATGTGGAGATG
>JAVSBV010175156.1:0-13578 GCA_033117975.1 Parotocinclus spilosoma | reverse complement strand
AATAAAAGTATGAGATTTAAGGGAAAACACAAAATTGTCTAGGTGACCCCAAACTTTTGAACGGTAGTGTATATTTAAAAAAACTTTAGAATAAAATTAAGTTATAATAACTTAAGAATAACTTTGTGCATTCTGTTTGCTTTCTTTACATTCTGCTGACTCAATGCTAGAGTGTTTATTTAATTTCCTAATATAGAAGTGTCATAATTACTTAGAATAGTATTTAAACGCTCACAATATAGACGTATACAGTATAAAACAACTTCAAAAATAACTTAAAATTGAAATAGCACTCCAACACAATAACACATTTATATTATTATTTA
Source organism: Parotocinclus spilosoma (assembly GCA_033117975.1). NCBI lineage: Eukaryota > Metazoa > Chordata > Actinopteri > Siluriformes > Loricariidae > Parotocinclus > Parotocinclus spilosoma. Next base: position 13,252 of record JAVSBV010175156.1, on the reverse strand, counting down.
TAATATCATGCTTTATTGTTTTGTGGTAATAAGTTTAAAAATACACGTATTGATCTTTGATCTTTATATTCATAAACTGATACAGAGCGCTTGTGCATTTTTACTCTCCTGTGCCCTGTGGTAAAACCTAGTTTTTTGAACATGTATTTAATACCAGGCCGTAATCCTCAGGACGTAAACATAATTAAAATGATGAATTGTTTTATTAATAACTCTAAAACGCCTGTCATTTTGCAGTATTCATATTAAACACGTACAGTTAAACTGATTAATATAAGCGTTTTTATCAGACATTGTTTTTCTGCCTATATTTCTGATTATTATCATCCATCCATTACGTTCCGCTTAATCCACAAGGGCAGGAACAACTATACACAGGGCCCCAATCCATAGAAGGGCACACACACACGCACACACACACACACACACACACACACACACAGTCCCTCCCTCAGGGCCACTTTAGGGACGCCGATTAACTAATATGCATGTCTATGGACTGTGGGAGGAAACCGGAGTACCCGGAGTAAACCCACACAGATACGGGGAGGACATGCAGACTCCACACAGAAAGGACCATAGAATTATATTAATAATATATAATATATAGCATATTCTGTTGTAGCTCCTTTTTTGTCATTTATATGCCTATCTGTAATTCATGCCTCCAATTGTTGCTGTTTTATTTATTTTTTGTATTTTGTATATATCTAGACTACAATGCACCATTTAGCAGGGTTTATTATTTACTTCATTCACATTCACTTACATAGACCTGTAAAACCGGACTCTTTAAAACAATGCACGTCAATATTTTGACCACAAGATGGCGTTAAACCCGCACGATGCAATAAGAACGTAATATTTTAAGTCTTTATGGTTTCATGAAATCAAAAGTTACCTTCCTCGGTTGCACACTTTACTTTCACAGTGATAAAATACAGACATCAGATTTTAGTTTACAATGTGTTTTTTTTTAAATAAAGTTTTCATCTGTCAAGAAACACAAAGCATCCACTGTACCAATCACACTAGGAGTTCCTCTTCTGTTCATATTCTACATCCTTTGTTTTGCTAGTATCATTCACATCAAAGTCAAATTCAAATTTATTTATATATGCTTTTTATAATGGTGCATTTTCCCAAAGCAGCTCCCAACCTCACTTTGTACTGAACTGCCTTCATTAAGCACAGGTCTCTATTTAAGATTTTTTAAGATTGAAACGTTTAGGGTATGAGATGTTTAGGATCTGAAATGTATAAAATTTGTTCTTTGGGAGATTTTTTTCTATGTTTGGGATATGGGATGTTTAAAAATATGAGATGTTTAAAATATGAGATGTTTAAAAATATGAGATGTTTAAAAATATGAGATGTTTAAAAATATGAGATGTTTAGAATATGAGATGTTTAAAAATATGAGATGTTTAAAAATATGAGATGTTTAGAATATGAGATGTTTAAAAATATGAAATGTTTTAAATATGAAATGTTTAAAAATATGAAATGTTTAGAATATGAGATGTTTAGAATATGAGATGTTTAAAATATGAAATGTTTTAAATATGAGATGTTTAAAATATGAGATGTTTAAAATATGAAATGTTTAAAAATATGAGATGTTTAAAATATGAGATGTTTAAAATATGAGATGTTTAAAATATGAGATGTTTAAAAATGAGATGTTTAAAAATGAGATGTGTAAATTATGTGATGTTTAAAATATGAGATGTTTAAAAATATTAGATGTTTAAAATATGAAATGTTTAAAAATATGAGATGTTTAAAAATATGAGATGTTTAAAATATGACATGTTTAAAAATATGAGATGTTTAAAATATGAGATGTTTAAAATATGAGATGTTTAGAATATGAGATGTTTAAAATATGAAATGGTTTAAATATGAAATGGTTTAAATATTAGATCTTTAAATTATGAGATGTTTAAAATATGAAATGTTTAAAATATGAGATGTTTAAAAATATGAGATGTTTAAAATATGAGATGTTTAAAATATGAGATGTTTAAAATATGAGATGTTTAAAATATGAAATGGTTTAAATATGAGATGTTTAAATTATGAGATGTTTAAAATATGAAATGTTTAAAATATGAGATGTTTAAAAATATGAGATGTTTAGAATATGAGATGTTTAAAAATATTAAATGTTCAGAATATGAGATGTTTAAAATATGAGATGTTTAAAAATATATATTTAAAAAAAGATTTTTGGAATATGAAATGTTTTAAATATGAGATTTTTGGAATATAAGATGTTTTAAATATGATATGTTTAAAAATATGGGATTTTGGGGATATAAGATATTTAAAATATAAGATGCAGAGATTCTGTCCTAACTAATTCTACATACATCATTTTATAATTTTTGTACTCGGCTGTTACTTTATTGGCCTGTATAGTGTGTACTTACATAAGGAACAGCAGACATGCACTGCATTACTTTGGTTTTAGAAGTTGTTTCCTTCCCAATGTTCTGCATGTTGAAATGATGAAATAATTCTGTTGCACCCTTCATACCATGTACTGTAGGCTGTAGAGAACTAAAATCCCAAACCATACATAGCTACCGCACTTAAATAGAAATGATGTATTATATCATTCTGATATTATCCACAGTGAAGTGAAAAGTTTTAATAGAAATGAGAAAGTTGCATTCCATAATAAATACAAAGTGCCTATACAAAATGTATAATGGCAAATTTCCAAATGTGTGTAATTATTATTACACCTCTGTTTAAATCATTTGTTTATTTGTTCGGCCGGAAGTGAACAAGCAGTCGAACATAACTTTCCGTTCAGCTGATAAAAACACTCATCGCTGTGGAAAAGTGTGTGACATCACTAGGTGTGTTAGTCTGCGTCTGGCACTTTGAGTCAGAAAACATGCCTTCACACACACACACACAGTCAGAGTGAAATCAGTGTCCTTAGGCGGCAGTTTAAGGTTTAACACCACACCCAGAACACACACACACCCAGAACACACACACACACACACACACACACAAACGATGGAAAACAATTCCATCACAATGTTCTCCCTCTGTCCTCTAATCACAGAGACACTTAACCCTTCCATAATATCCTGTTCTCACATGGAATAAATGTTTCAAGTATTCATGCAGATCAAGGTGGAGTGGAAGGTAATGGTGGAGTCAGGAGTGAAAATCAATCAGTTGAGGTGGATTCTTTGTAAATAAACTCCATGTCTGGTATTACAGTAAACATTATAACTACTTTATTAGAGGGCTTTATGTGCAGTTTCTAGGGTGGAGTAAATAGGTTGTAGCGACTAGACTAGGTTTTATTCTATATGATTTTATATGATACATGATTATGAAATGTAAATGTAAGTGGATGGATATTAACACTTACACTGAACCCTTGGGCTTTGTGAGATTTCTCCATGCAGCTTGTTAGCACACGTTTAAGTGTAGCTCATGCTGTGAGCTACAGTAACACTTAACCCTCACTCTGCTGCAGTCAAAGGGACTTATAGTTTAGAGGTTTAAGGGACAAGATTGAACGTTTTTAGGACTTGTGGTCTAGATTTCTACTACATTTAGACTTTGTTTATGATTAGGGTTTAGAGATGACACTACAATACAGCCACAAACGTATTCAAATATTAGTAAACCTGCCCTGGAGTCTCGCTCTAATGCATCTGTCTAACAATCTGGCTACATGTTACAATATTTACTAGACTAGTTGGAAATAGGTTTACTGTTTTAGGGTTCAGGATTTAAAGATCTGCTGAGATTTGTGTGCAAAAGAAAATATGGGGTCAGAAATTAGAATCAGTACTAAAGATTAGAGACAGGAAATGGGGTTAGGGTTTAGAATTGAAAGCATCATAATAGCACAATGGATTAGGTGGACAATAAGGATTTACGTTCAATTCAATAATGCATATCTTAACGTTCCAAAAATGTTCAGAATCTCGTTGTGCAAATTTAGGTGTTGGTATTATTATTAGTATAGTAAAATTAATTGTTGTTGTTGTTTTCTTTTACGTTTTTAATCACGTATTAAAGATCTTTTTTAATAAGGATTAAGGGTTAGGGGCTTGTGGATTAAAGTTAATTAGAAGATAAGTGTTCACGCATCAGGGTTTGAGGATCAAGGTTAATGGCTTATAGATAAAAGTTTATGGATTAAGGTTTCGGGATAAGTATTGGGGATAGGGGTTTGGTCATGGGATTTGTAGAATAACATGAGGGGATATGATTTATGGATGGGGTGTCAGATTACAGTTGGAAGAATAAAAGTACAGGAATAGTGATTAACAGATGAAGGTTTGGGGATAAGGGTCCGAGCATTCATGTTTAGTGTTTAGGATTATGATTTAAGTATAAGGGTTAATGGTTTAGAGATTAGGGTTTCAAATTCAAAGCTAACTGGTTTCAGTAACATGAGTGTGTGTCTGAGTGTTTGAAACATGTGTGTGCGTGTTTTGATTTGTTATTGCGCCGGGCGTGGTACTGTGAGGAAGTGTGTATCACAGCAGTCATTCACACCCACTCCGCACACACACACACACACACAGACACACACACACAAAAGCACATATACGCATGTCCACAGGTGTGTTGGAGTTTAAATAAAGGCGAGTGAGCAGAGAGAGAGTGTATGTGAGTTTGCAATTGCAGTCAGACTTTAGATCAGACACAGTAACAGGGTAATAATCAAATAATCTGATTTTGATCTGTGTTTAATGAAGTGTGGAACGGTTTCAACAGAATGAAGGTGTGGATTCTTTTGTACCTAGCAGGTAGGAGCTAAAATATTTACAACTCTAATATAAAGATGATTCAGTTATTCATGGTACTGTTTGTTATAGTATGATATTTAACAATCAAAAAGCATGGTGAAAGTCAGACTATGTTAGATACAGTACTGTGCAATAGTACCATTCGATTTGTTCTTTTAGCAATGGTATGAGCACCATATATAATATATTGGTGTCAGTTGAACCCAAAAATTTCAAACATGAATTTGTCACTCCATTATACACTTATTCATTACATTACAATCTTTGTGAGCTTTATCATATCTAGCAAATTCTCTCTCACTCTGAATATCTGGTTTATTGGCTGCTACCCTTCCAAAAATACCATTCCTGATCAAGCTTCTTAGGACTGTAGAAGGTCAACATAGCATACAGATGCATACAAATTCCCTGTATCGTCTGGTTGTATTGTAATAAAAAAACTGTTAAACAATATACAGTAGATGATCGTCATATAGCATTGCTAAAACAAATGTGTATCTAATGGTAGATAGATATTAGTATGTGTAATCACGAGAAAACAGTCATTTATTTCCTAAAAACGGTCAATATGATATACAAGTTTGTGTGTTGTGTAGCACTGGTGACAGTGTGTCTAGGGCAGCAGGAGTGTGTACGTGGAGCATGTTACCCACCATCAGGTGAATTAAAACTGGGCAGAGAGACTGAGCTTAAAGCTTCATCCACCTGCGGACTCACCGGCATTGAGGTTTTCTGTACGCCTTTAGGACAGGTATGCGCGCGCACACACACACACACACACACACACACACACACACACACACACACACACACACACACACACACACAGAATCCAGTGGATTGATTTAAATAGTAAATGAGATGTAAATGAGGGGCGGAGCTCAAAGTGATCTCATTAACATGTACCTACTACCCCCTTAAAAAAATACCCAGATTACCCCCCTCCCCCCCTCATCCCCCCAATAGGCTCTGTCCCAAATGTGTTCATAAAGTAAAGTTTAATGTCACTGTTCTGTTCTGCACACAGGAAACAGAGGAACGGCTCTGAATCCGAATACACCGAGAAACTGCAACAATACAGTAAGTATCTAATAATAATAATAATAATATTAATAATAATAATAATAATACATAATAATAATAATAATACATAATATTAATAATAATAATACATAATAATAATAATAATAATACATAATAATAATAATACATTAACATACAATAATAAACAAATAAATATAGTAACCTAAAATATAATAATAATAAATAATAAATATAAAATGTACAATAATAACAACAATAATAATAATTAATAAAAAAGTACATTTAAACAATAATAATGTTAATATAACACATTTATAATAATAATAATAATAATAATAATCATATAAATTATTTAAAAGCATACAATATAATGTAATGTATCAATAAAAAAATAAAATTTAATTAAAGGTGATTATAATAATTAAAAACGAACAATAATATGCATTATAATAATGAATAAACATATGAGTAATTATTAAAATAATAAAATGTAATAAAAATTCAACAACAACAATAATAATAATAATAATAATAATATTGAAATATTTGTATTGAATGATATATAATCCAATATAAAACGATATATAGATCATGAAATACAATTTATAGATTAAATAAAAGTAATAATTGTAATAAAAATAAAGGAAAAATACTTTTTGGATCTAGATTAAGAGTTTAATTACAATTCATATTTATTTGCTTCATTTCTGCATTTTATTTAACATTGTTTTTATATATATATATATATATAATATAAAACATTTTATACACGAAAATAAATTAATAGAAGCGTTTACAATCAACTGAAGTTTATATGAATTGTTTTAGAATGTTTATAAAGGCTATTTGTATAAATACATAAATAAATATAAATATCTGTCTATATTTAATCTATATTATATTTTATTCCAAATAAATCCAAGCATTAAACTAAGTAACTAATAAATACATGATAGAGTATTTAGTTGAAAATATTTCAGTGCTTTATAGCTGGTTAATAAAGTTGTTCTGATGATTATTCCGTGTGCTTTATGCCTTTATTCTCCACTGTTGAATCCCCGATAGTGAGCGCCGGAGCTAAAGTCTACATCGACCCCTTCACCTACGAGGATCCTAACGAGGCCGTACGAGAGTTCGCTAAAGAGATCGACGTGTCCTGTGTGAAGATCGAGGAGGTGATCGGTGCAGGTAAACAACAAACCGGAAGCTCCGCCTCCAAAAACTACAAGAACCTGGAGCGTCCCAATTCCTGCCCTCCTCCCTTAAGCCTTAGAGGTGTGCGACCATGTGCACGTGTTAAAGTCACGACTTTTTTTTTTTTTTTCTGTTGTAAACAAACGAGGCTTCTTAAACCGCTGCTTGCTTCAGACTCGGCGCTGCTTAGGGTTTGGTGTAGAAACCTAGAACCGTAAAGAACTGGCAGATATGAGAGAACTTTGGTTAAGAAAGCTTCCTAAAGCAGGCGTTACTAATGAGTTCTGACTAATTAACCTCTCCTGTCGCTGCTCGTGACCTTTAATGTCCTAACCCGACCTAAAGTCGCTTTGCTTCCTCCCTCTTTTGTTTCCCAAATCTTTTTTCCTAGAGCGTAGATACCAAGCTTCCAGCCGCCCCAAATTCCTTTGTGCCCCCATCTCTCTCACGACCTTCACCCCCTCTGGACCCTAGCGACACCCCCCCCCTCTTCCCCCTCCCTCCCTCCCTCCCTTTCCCTCCCTATCCACCCAAATCCAGCTTATGATCCTCCTCCTGTGTGTTGCTCCCTCGTCTTCCTCACGTTTAACCGAATTACGCCCCTCTCCCCTGTCTCCTCCATGCCCCGCCCCCGTCTGTAGGTGAGTTCGGTGAGGTGTGCAGAGGACGACTGAAGCTCCCCGGTCGGAGGGAGATCATCGTCGCCATTAAGACCCTGAAGGTGGGTTACACCGAGAGACAAAGGCGCGACTTCCTGAGCGAGGCGAGCATCATGGGACAGTTCGACCATCCCAACATCATCCGGCTGGAGGGCGTGGTCACCAAGAGCCGCCCCGTCATGATCCTCACCGAATTCATGGAGAACGGAGCGCTGGATTCCTTCCTCAGGGTGAGAAGAGCAGCAGAAAGAGACGATCAAATCAATCGGTTTATTGGTGACAGGAATAAAGAAAGAATCGAAAAAAAACAAAAAAGAGATCAGCCAAATGAAATCAACTAAGTCAATATTTAATGTAAAATAAAAATAAAATGTAACACTAAGTAAACTAACTCAATGTTACATAGTTGAAGGCTTTAGGTAATATTCTTTAAAACATTTTAATCGTTTATTTTTGTGTTAATAAGCAAATTAAAGATTTTGTAAATGTGTTACACAGGTAATTAAACAGGAATTCGATCATTTTAAATTTATAAATGTATAATGTATTTTTCAATATTTTTGACATATAATAGGCTTAGGAGAGGTATTATTATTATTATTATTATTTTTGTTATTATTAATATTTATGCTGATAATGATGAGATTAGTTTTATTATTATTATTGTTGTTGTTGTAACAACAACAATAATAATAATAATAGTAGTATTTTTATTATTATTATTATTCTTATTTATTCTTTTTTGTAGTAGCATTATTAGTTTTATTAATTAAATATTTTCAAATTACCTCGAGTACTTTTCATAATATAAATAAATGCGTAAGATAATAATAAATAATAATAATAATAATAATGTTTTTATGAAAATAAAACCTTGTATTTTATAAATATCGCTGGGCAATAATGGATGTTATTTTGGAACTGTTGGAAATGTATTATATGAAATATTATCAGTAACAATAATAATAATAATAATAGTAAAAGTGCTGATAATAATAGTAACTTTATTAACAATAACACTTATAATTATAATAGCTTTTTTTATTTTTAACTTGTTTGTAAGCAGTTATAAAAAAATAACTGGGCTTTTTGATTATATATGATTACATATTATTACAATAAATTGTATTATTTATCCTCCGTTTCCAAATAGCCAAGTAAGTGTTTTTGAGTAGGACTTTACATAAGTAAAACATTTAAAAATGATGTTTAAAAACATGATACTAACAGAAGAGCACATAGAAGAAAGAAAGAAAGAAAGAAAGAAAGAAAGAAAGAAAGAAAGAATAACAGAGGTTTTATTGTTCTATTTGATCGGTCTGTAACTGGGGCCGTTTTGTGTCTGTAGCTGAACGACGGTCAGTTCACGGTCATACAGTTAGTGGGGATGCTGCGGGGTATAGCCAGCGGGATGAAGTACCTCTGTGATATGAACTACGTCCATCGGGACCTGGCCGCTCGAAACATCCTGGTCAACAGCAACCTGGTGTGTAAGGTCTCAGATTTTGGGTTGTCCCGTTTCCTGGAGGACGATCCCACAGACCCGACCTACACCAGCTCCCTGGTGAGAGCGCCCTCACAGCGATCACACACACACACACACACAAACACACACACACACACACACACACGGATACATATCCAATAGCGGTTATATGAGAGTTCTGACATCATAACCCTGGTTTGTTTGTAGGGAGGGAAGATCCCGATTCGCTGGACGGCCCCGGAGGCCATCGCCTACAGGAAGTTCACGTCATCCAGCGACGTGTGGAGCTACGGGATCGTCATGTGGGAAGTGATGTCGTACGGAGAGCGGCCGTACTGGGACATGAGCAACCAGGACGTGAGTTCTCACGCTTTGTAAACACGAGAACCTGCTAGACGGGAATAAAAGAGGCGGAACAGCGGAAGGATAATGAGGGCAGGAAGCAACGCCCATAAAAGGGCGTGTGGGACACAATAGGGGGTATTATGGGGGTAAACAAGGGACGTCCCGTTCGATAAGGGACGGCGCTGGGAGTGTCAGGGCACTAGATGATCAGTCAGGGGTGCATTTGGAACAGTTTGATTTGATCGGAGCGCTAACGTGACCGTTCTGGACCCCCTGCAGGTGATAAACGCGGTGGAGCAGGACTATCGCTTACCTCCACCCATGGACTGTCCCACTGCGCTACACCAGCTCATGCTGGACTGCTGGGTCAAAGAGAGGAACCTCCGACCCAAATTCTCCCAGATCGTCAACACGCTCGATAAACTGATCCGCAACGCCGCCAGCCTCAAAGTGGTGTCCAACACGCCCTGCGGGTAAGCCCCGCCCACTCCCACCCACGTTCATCTAAACAGAACAGTTCAACTGATCCTGTTTATTGTTTAGAAATCTACTGCCGTGTTTTAATACAGTTATCTATTCCTAATATCGGGTCGTTTGGGTCGCCTGGACGTCCGCAGACATTACTGATGAGTAATTATGTACATTAAGGCAGGGCCCTGACAGGATGGGCTTTAATTAGCTGCTAACGAGATTTCAAACGGTCCAGCAGAGCGACGGCCCCCCGCAGAGCCTAACGAGAGAGAGAGAGAGAGAGAGAGAATGTTTTGGCACCTTCTTCAGCTAATCTGTTAGTGTTTTATTAAGGTACTCGGTACTCAATGAACTCGTTAAGTCGTTATCCAATCAGATGCAGACGTTTGTGTTTTTCTGTGAGCAGCAAAGTGATATTACTACTATAAAGTACATTTTTATTTTTATTACACTTTTATCAGAAATGATTCGATGACATTTTTGATTTATCCTCTAACGTTTGTGAGCGGTGTAAATACTAAATCAAAATAAAATCTAATAAAGATAAAAAAAATGTAATAAAACAAAACACTTACTATATTTTTTTAGAAGGCATTTTCACTTATATATAATATTATATATTATATAAATAAAAAGGAGGATTTTGTTTGACATATTTTTATTTGCTGTTTGCTTTTCAAATGTAATATTATTAGTTTTATTACATTTATATTAGATAGTAGTTTTATTATTTACCTTTTAACTTTTAGATTATTTCTTTAGTTAAAAAATAAAATATATTTTGTTTACATAATATTTTATTTTGATTTTGTATTTTGTAATTATGGTTAATATTATTTTTGTTTAAATTTGTCTTATACCACGTTTATCAGATATTAATTTGATTTTGTTTTTACTTTTTAATATATATATATATATTCTTTTTAATTAAAGTATATTTTTTATTGTTAGGTAATTTTACATTTTTATTTAGCCTTTGCCCTTTAAATGTATAAATATTTTTTTCAGATCAGTTTTAGTTTTACGTTAGATTGAATTGTGAATGTCTATTTTTAAGCTATAATAAAATATTTTTTTAGATCAGTAATGAAGTGCTTTGAAACCCTGACATCACTCATCACATGTTTTGATCTAGCATTAAGCACGGTTTGATCTGTATCTCTGCAGATATGAACATAACGAGCTCGTGTTAGGTTTAATATCCTAACGAGAGCTCCAGCTTTGTAAGAATTATTCCTGACTGGATCCGCCTTTAATAAAAGTGCGTTAAAGGACCGTCGTGTCCCAGCGGAATGGGCTCGGGACTCTCTGTTTTGGTTTTTTTTTTGGGGGGGGGGGTTAGTTTATTAAAGTCCATTCCAGCGTCCATCTGCAGCTCGGTCTCCTCAATAGGTCCTCTGTACGACTCGGGCCGCGCTCTGCCTCCCGCGCTCTTAATTGTTAATTAATCCAATGGCATCAAACGACGACAGGGACCAGCAGAGCGTACAGAGCCGACACAGTGGGTCCTTTAGTCAGCTCTGACCCCGCTGCCCCGCTCTTCATCGCCCAGCCTTATTAAACCCCGGGGCTGGCTAACCACTCAGACCGTGCACATGTTCAAACTGTCCCGGATTCTAGAAAAAGACGTCCGTAAGCTTAGAGAAACGGATCAAACGCGTTTGGTTTGTTTTCATCCTCTAAACTGCTTTTTATTTTCATCTCTGCTCGTGCAAACAACCAAACTGGAGCGTTGTGCTGTCTGTGCAGGGCGTCCCAGCCGCTGTTGGACCGCAGCGTCCCCGATTACTCCACCTTCACCACGGTCAGCGACTGGCTGGACGCCATTAAAATGAGCCGCTACAGGGAGAGCTTCCTCAACGCCGGCTTCGCCTCCTTCGACCTCGTGGCTCAGATGACCTCAGAGTGAGTTTAGTCTCAGTGCTCAGGTGGTTCCTCATGGGGTTCCACAGGCTGTGTGTTTCCATAAAACCGCCTCCATACAAAACGTTTAACCGTGGAGTTTGCTCTGAAACGACTGATTTGGAACGTTCCTAAATGTTTAGTTAACTTTAAGCAGAACAATAAAGAATTAATCAAACCAATAACCACTAAGATTTCGAACTTTTTTTTTAACATTCAAACAATTATAATAAATAAAGAAATAAATACAGTAAAACCTGATCATTCATCAATATAATAATTATTCTATTTATAATCATTATTATTATTTATTTTATTGTTTTTCTTAATAGTTATAAATAATCTTCATTTAATAATAAACATATATAAAAAAACATAATGAAATAATAAATCATTTTTATTATAATAAATTATTTTAGATATTATTCCATATATTATAGAATCGTAATACAAATAAAAATTGTTTAAAATAATTTGTATTACAAATCGTGAATAACTATAGATTTTTTAAATAACTATGATTATCATTATTATTATTATTATTATTATTATTGTTATTATTATATGATCAGAGGATTAATAATTTTATTTGTAAATGAAGAAAATATTGTGTTTTTATTTATATATATATATATATATATATATATATATATAATTTTATTTTTTTTACCATTATTATTATTATTATTATTATTACAGTCATTATTATTATTATTGATATTATTTCTGGATTATTATAATTATTATTACTGTTATTATTAATTATTATCATTATTATTACAGTCATTATTATTATTTATATTATATCTAGAATATTATTATTATTATTATTATTATTATTATTATTATTATTGCTGTTACTATTAATTATAATTTATTTTTTTTAATGATATTTCTGGATTATTATATTATTATTATCATTATTATAATAATTATTATTATACTATACTATTATTATTATACTATTATTATACTAATAATATTATTATTATAGCTGAACTGAGAAGTTGAGCAGTAAGAGCTGTTTAGATGGTATTGGAGTTAAAGTTTCGTCTGTCAGAGCCGTTATTATTTGTAATCCGCTGTAAATCTGTGTGTTATTGTTTGTGTAGTGTGTGTAGTTGTTTAGCTGTGTAACTCTGCTCATTTTAATTAGATCTTGCTGACGGGTCGGTCCTGTTAAACTCGTCAGGTTTCGTCCTCGTCCAGAGCCGAATTACTGATGATTGGATTGTTGTTTCAGTTCTGTGTGTGTGTGTGTGTGTGTGTGTGTGTGTGTGTGTGTGTGTGAGCTCCCTGTTTAGGATACGGCTAATAATCCTGCACCATCTCGTTTAAACACCATTAATCTAACA
>JAVSBV010175146.1:0-13578 GCA_033117975.1 Parotocinclus spilosoma | reverse complement strand
TGTACGTTCGCTATACGTGTAAATCGTACAATAAAGGTTTAATAAACGTTTAATATGTTACATAGCACGTCCCGTCTCGTAACATAGAGCATGTTCGTTTAATCGGACCAGCCGGTAATTAGGACCAATGTGGTCCCATTAACCGGAATTGAGAGTATACACACACACACACACACACACATCATTAAATATGCCATTGTTAGAAAAATACAATATAATACATTATAACAATTACACTCTTAAACGTAAAAATATCAAACAACCGGATTTAAGTATTTACACAATTTGTATATAACTATTAATGATCATTATTTATGATCATTTGTATGTTTTAATATTATTATGTTTTTTTTTATGTATTTATTATATGTAACACTTATTGCTGTTAGTGGTTTGACTGACCGTTTCGTGCTGTTTAGATTAAACTTTCTTAAATAATACAAAACAAATCTAATCAGAACAAACTTCTTTCTTTACCCATTAAAACATTTTTATATTTGGTCTTTAATGCTCGATGTCCGAACCGTTCGATATATCGACGTGCTCTGGTTCAGCTCGCGCTCTGCTCCCGAATCCTGCAGCGGTTTGGGATAAAAGGCTCGTTTAATTTCACTCACCTGTCGCGCGGCGGGAGCGGAGGATGAACGTGAGGTCTCGAGGAGGTCGATGTAATGTCACGGGAGCGCTCGCGCTCTGTCTCAGTCTCTCTGAACAATGCTTATTAGGGAAAAGTTCGCTCGCGAGCAGCATTTCTGTGCGCGCGCGCACACACACACACACGGTTATATATAGTAGAGTGGGTGATAACGATGCACAGCCGTGAGAACCGCGTGCGGAGATAAATGCTAGGCTCACGAGGCTTATCAAACCGGAGATAACCAAACCGAAAAAGCATTTTAATCAACAATAAAAACAAAATATAAAATAAAGAACATTAATAATAAGTAATAATAATAAACTCTGACTCACCACTGCATCGTCCCGGGCTCGCGCTCGCGATGCCCTCACACCCAGGCACGTCACATCTGAGGGAGGGGAGGGTCTGATCCGAAATGTAATTATTGTATATTCTTTTAATATTACTTAATCAATAAGTGTATACAAAATCAATAAAGATACTTTATGCTGGATGAGCTTAACAGTGAATAAAAACCTTACAGTCTCACTTTCACTTATGACATAATAATAATAATAAATAAATAAATAATAATAATAAAAAAATACTACTACTACTAATAATAATAACATTAAATAATAATAAAAAAAAACAACAATAATAAATAATAATAATAATAATAAAAATACTACCACTACTAATAATAAATAATAATAATAACATTAAATAATTTTAAAACAAATAACAACAATAATAATAATAAATAACAATAATAATAAATAATAATAATAATAAATAATAATAATAATAATAACTTTGTAAAAAGCACTAAATCACATCTAACCTCCATCCATCCCTTATCTTCCACTTAATCCACTCAGGGTCACGGGGCATTCGGTGCCCACCTGCCAACTCTGGGTGCAAGGGCGGGAACAACCCTAGACAGTGCTCCGATCCATCGTAAGGCACACACGCAGTCATGCACTAATAGCCACTTTATAGACACCAATTAACCTAACATGCCTGTCTTTGGACTGTAGGAGGAAACCGGAGTACCCAGAGTAAACCCACCCAGACACGGGGAGGACATGCAGACTCCACACAGAAAGGACCCAGGCCGCTCCACCCTGGGATTGAACCCGGGACCTTCTTGCTGTGAGGCAGCGGTGCTACCCAACGAGCCACCGTGCAGCCCCGCCAAAAGGTAAAAGAGTCAAAACCCTCCTTGAGCAATGGCCTTGTTCTTACACTGACCATTTGATCAGTTCCACTCACCATACAGAAGCACTTTGTCATTACAATTACAGACTGTAGGTCATGTTTCTTTATATACTTTGTTAGTTCTCTAATGGTCAAGACCCCAAGACATCAGGTACTTTTTGGGTGATGGATCATTCTTAAGACTGCAGTGACACTCTCATACACTTACACACTAGGGGTACTTTAGATACACAAATTGACTTAAACATGGGAGAAAACCAGCATACTCGGAGCAAGCCCCCGCAGACATGGCGAGAACCCCCCACAGAACGGACCCTGACCGCTCCACATGGTGAACTCTGGACCTTCTCGCTGAGAGGCTGCAGTGGTAGCCACTGAGCCATAGTGCTGGCCCTCTAGTAAACCATTAAAATTTAATTCAAGCTGAAGAACTTAGAATTGAGGAATAGTTGTGTAGCTGTGTTGCTATCGGTGTAGGATCCAGTTCAAATATACTGTGCAGTGTAATTTGGTACTGTACAGTCTTGCCTTCTATCCTAATAATGACCTACTTAAAGTCAGATGTTGATGGCTACACAGTGAAATGCTGATTGGTTGATTTGTTGGGTCAGATTGTGACAGCTACATGGTGAAACGCTGATTGGTTGATTTGTTGGGTCAGATTGTGACGGCTACACAGTGAAATGTTGATTGCTTGATTTATTGGGTCAGATTGTGACAGCTACATGGTGAAACGCTGATTGGTTGATTTATTGGGTTTTACCGCCATATCAGCACATTGGCCATTTCGTGGCAGGAGGGGCCATGTTTCAAGTTGGTTGTATTTTTAAATCTTTAAATATGGGTCCTTAATTACGTGAGGGTTAGAAATGTTAGTGCTTTGCTCACTTTATCTTTGTTGTGGAGAAATGTTGAACTCTATCCTTGGAAGTATGAATGCACACTTAGTATTTATTGCAACCGTTCTTATTTAAGAAAGAGTGCAATTATATTAAGCTGTTTATTACACCACTGTTTAATTTAATTTTGATAGAAATAAATTAAATGCATTTTTTATTCAATTTCCAATGTATTATTTAGCTATTGTTTGATTTCTTTGCCACCAGCAAACGTAATTTTAAACTGCAGCCTCTCAGAAGAAATGAGCTTGCCTCCTTGCTACAATCTCTTAGCCATAATATTTACTTAGCCAATACAGAAGCCAGAAATACTGCAAAGGGCCTAGCGGCGCACCAGCACGTTAAAGCTCCCCTACTCAGCACCGAGTGATGGGTCTCCATAAATAAGCAATCTCAAAGGTAATAAGATCAGCTACAAAAATCTGGAATCCAGACACAGGCACTCTATCTACTCAATAATGGCAGTCTGATGTGCCACCCACACACTTCGAGTAGCGAGGCAACAGGGCGAGCTGACCAAATCATTAATTCCAAGAGACAACATGAGCTTTAGAAGAATCTTTAAAGAGATTAGTTTCCCCCAGAAGGGACACCCAGTACATATTTTAACTATACTGCTCCCAAAAATTAGGCGATATTTCCATTTTTGTGCACAGAGTACTTTTGAAGTAGTTTTAGTAATCAGTATTTTAAAGTTCATCTGACAATGGGTCTGGAAATGTTCGAGCTTACAGGCAAACTTGAATCAGTTTGTAGGTGGGTGGGTGGGTGCACTGGTTACTAATGTCATCGGGTTTAATAAGAGAAGAGTGCAGGCTTCTGATTTAAATCCTATATCAAAGAGGTGGGTGGCTCTGTCGATAGCACCACTGCCTCAGAGTAAGCCGCTGCCTCACCTCCCCCTGGTTCAACCCCAACGTGAAACAGCCTGGGTCCTTTGGGAGGAAACCAGAGTACCCGGAGTAAACCCATGCAGACTCCACACACAAAGTCAAAAAACACGCATGTTGTGTTAATTGAGTACTCCAAATTGGCATACACGAATCCTGTTATCGGATCACATCGGGACGCGATCGTTTTGGTCCTTTATTCACTACATTTGCAACCAAGTTTTTTAAACAATCTACAACACAATGTACTCAGCATGCGAAGCATAATACTGTAAAAAACAAGTTCTTACTAAATTCCAGTTAACATTTGAAGAACTTATCCAGTGTGATCTGATACGCTTTTGCTGTGGCTAAGTGGCGACTTCTGGCTTCCTTTTGTAGTAAATGGAAATTTTAGGCAAAGACCTGTAGGTGGCAGTAGAGGGCTGAGGAGAAATTCGGGAGGAATAGGGTAATAATGCCAGAGATGAAGAGTTTCTTCACGGAAATGACATACTGTACACGTTCTTTGGTCCAATTAAGCGGATTTTTGTTCCAATAATAAATAAGCAAATAATATTACACTTATTTAAAAGGATTTGTTTCGGTACTCAGTGGGAAAAAGAAAACGTATTCATTAATTAAGCAGAAACAAGGTAAAGTGTTAAATAAATAGTAATCCTGATTTGAGGTTATGCCACCCAGCACTAAATGGACCTGCTAAAATGGATAATAAGTGCAGAAACAAGAAGTTTCCGGTTTGTGTATATTATGCAGTCTTTACATTTTTTTTTAAATGTTCACAATTTAGGAATTTAAACCTTGCTCAAGGTCAAATTCCTGCTCAGGTTAAGTGAGATTTGTCCTGTAATGGGTTAGTTCATGTTTCAGTTAATCTTCCTCCCATTCTAGGCCGCTGTGTTCTCAGTCACACATGTCGATGCCTCTAATGAAGAGGCCCTGCTTATATAATCGCTGCCCTTTTGCTTTCTTTGTACAGATGTCACTAATGGATCTGTGCTCTGGGACTGTGTATGTGTGTGTAAAATCTCCTATTAGGGCCATGAATTAAGAATAAAGCTTAAGCTTACTGTAAGCAGGGAGCCACGGTGACTTACAAATCAACCTTTTAAATACACAAGGTTGTTCTACTTTCCTCCAAAGAAAGAGGAAACGGAAAAAGAGACATTGAAAACCTGGAGAGAGAAAGAGAGAGAGAGAAAGTGAGAGAGAGAGAGAGGCAGAAACAGAAAGCTTGCTGATGACCACGTCAACTGATTCTAACGCTAACTGCACCCATGGGAAGCTCATGGATGGATGCAGTTTGCTGGATGTTAATGGTCAATGCAATTTAGAGCTACTTAATCTCATTTATGCCACAGCATGTGCTGTTAACAGCATTTATTCATATTAAAAGTCAGGTAACCACTCATTATCTCATAAGAGCTGTACAAATCAGTTACAGTCACTGAGAATTGGATCAGTCAAAGATCAGCCAAAGCACCTGCTACCCACTTGTGGTTACATATACGCTTTTTGTGTGTGTGAGACAACATTGAATCCGAGTGTAAGAGAAGCTCAGGCACCACAAATTACACTACAGATCATGACCTGCTTAAAGATAGACAGTATCAGGGTGTAAAACTTTGGATTACAATAACAACATTAAAGAAATATAAACACTTGTATGTTAGTAGCTGTAAATCCTGATTACGAAATACCAACTACAATTTTTCACAAACCTGGAGTAAAGCAGCGTGACACCAAAGCATTCAGTGCGAATCTCAAAGCAAAATCCAACAAAGCACTATCAGGCCATATTTATCATGTAATTGAATTACACAAACATTGTAGGGAAGTACACAAAATACAACAGCTAACTCTTACAACACTGGCTCCATAGTGGAGGACAGTCCAGCACACACATGATGGGGGTTCAAAGTAGATTACTCTAACAAAAAAACAAGAACGTATAAACAAACTACTAAAAACATTGTACACCCTGCATATTGCCTAGTTATGCAGGTGAAAATATCTGCTAAGAAACATGATACTAAGCATACAGGGGTTGGTTAGCCATAAAATAGTGGCTAGAGACTATACTATATCATTTGATTCCTTGTTTAATAGTAAGGTTATATAACAACCTTGGTTACAGTTTAATAGTTCCCAAATATTAGTTGCTCTTTGTATTATTTAGTCTAGTGAGTAAGTGGTAAAGAGTAAATCTTTAAAACTATTAACACCTACTGTCTATATTCTTGTGTGATTCTCTTACACAAACCATTAACCGGAAGCATCTCATATAAAGAAATTGTGATGACGCTGGCTTATGGGTTGTTCACATAACACGTCAGTCAGGTGTCACAAGTTAGGGAAAAAATATGTTGCCCATGTACCACACGACTGTGCTGTGGCTTCTGGGCGATGTATCCCACCAGGCTGCCTTCTTATACTGTGCAGAGTTTCTTTGCTGTCATCTGGTGGTGCCTGCAGACATGGCTGGCACTCTGATATTCCCTGCCTATACTTATAGTTATAGTGAAACTTTGATACCCCTCTCAGTATAAATGTGTCCTTAAGCTAATGTGCCTTTGTAGAAAAACAAGCTCATTGTTTTACCAATTATGCCTCTCTCTCTTTAAACCCCAATTCCCCCGAAATTAATATCATTGGCATTATTTGTTGTCCACTATAGGTTAAACACTGTTCTGTTCATGCTGCCCACTGAACCTGCCTTTTCAGCTCCCAGAACAGCATAGAAATGATGTTATGATTGATATAGATTATGGCTTATTACTTTATGCTAATAAATAATGAAATAATAAGGGCAAAAGCAGGAACAACCCTAGACAGGGCGCTAATCGATTGTAGAGCACACATACATTCAGACACCAAGGGCTACTTTAGACACAGCAATTAACCTAACACATCTTTTGAATGTGGGAGGAAACCAGAGTACCCGGAGCAAGCCCACAAAGACACAGGGAGGACATGCAGACCCAACACAGAAAGGACCCAGGCCGCTTCTCCCTGGGATTGAACCCGGGACCTTCTTGCTTTGGGACAGCGGTGCTACCCACCAAGCCACCGTGCTGTCCGTGTTTTTTCGATGCAAGAATTGCAATAAAAATGACATTACCACAAAATAAAAGGGTGGTAGAGATTCAGTAAATGGAGAACAAATGGAGAAGAAACTGCTATTTGTATAACCAGCTATGTATAAACTAATTAGTAAAACAGAGCTCACTCATCCTTTAAGACAGCAAGTGAATGATTGACATCTGTTTTTCACAATGGGGAATTACTCCACTTCCCTCTGTGTGTGAGAGAGAGCTTTTTGTTCATAGATATAATGACAGATATAATGAACAGGCGTGGAGGCGCACAGGATGGAAAGTTCCCTGTCCTCGGATGAGATGAGACGTCAAGCTTTCTCCCTCTCCCTCTGTTAATTTAGAGCATTTAGCCTCTGGTGCATTTGCATTTTCTGAGTGGAGTCATCCATCCGATTGCACCTTTCTCACTTAATCCACCGAAAGACTTCCATTTCTCCTCCCTCCAGTGAGTGCCGGCCATTTGTTTTGCTTTCAGATAATGCAAACGCATCATGTCAGCTCTCCTGCCTGGAAATAAACACTAAGCTCTAATGTTAGCGAATTGCGCAATTGTGCACGTTGCGAAAAAGAGAGGGTCATGATTCACCTTTTATGCTTTTCAATCTGTGCAGTTATGACAGGGAGAGTGAGAGAGAAAGATTATGTCAATAGCAGTCTAAAGGAAGATTTAGGCATGAAATGTAGATTATACACTACAGTAACAGCCTGGGAAACCAAAGTAAAACGACCGCATGTTGGCTTTTGTTTTATTGGCAGCACATCTTTATATATTTTATGCATTTGCATGCCATACACTAAATAAGGACCTTTTAATGTAAGCATTTATTCCAATGCATTCTTAATTGCTATTTACTTCTCCTAATTGTAAACAACATTTGTAAATTGTATTTATGCTTGATTCAATTAATAAATGGTTATACGATATGCTATGAAACATCTCAAAGCCTTGACAGGCCAAGGTGCGTTGCGCTATTTCTTTGTATGGCCTACAGTTTGTAATGAATCCATTTCAGTGAGTCAACATATGCTTTTTTTCTCAGCACACCAAATATGAAAACCACAAATGGCCACTTCATTAGTCGACAGTCCACTCCTCGTTATTTATGACCAATTCATGTAGATAATATTAGTGTCTCATAATTTCTCCTTGCCTTCTGTCCATTTCTGTACCCCATCCATCCAGCAAGTAAATCAAAACAGACCTCAAAACTTGAGGAAACTGCTTAGTGTAACAGTTTTATGGGTGTAAAATTGGGCTTATGTGAGGCAGTAATGTATAGATCAGTGGTTTTACAAGAGCTTCAAGCAATCAGGTTTTTAGCCAATCAGGTTTTAGACCTGTCCTTTTAGCAGACACCAGGGACGTTATCAAACTATCATTTATTGGAGCATGTGCCCCTGTGAAATCCTGCAGGACCCCACTAAAATAAAGATGGTCAGTAGGCAATTTGATCTTGGATTGCTGAGCGGAAACTACAGGATATACTACGCATATTTACTACAGGCACTACATTTCCCATAATGCCACGGCTTTTATTCAAAAGCCTGTTTTGGATTTTAACATCTGCTTATACTATATTTAAAATATGTTATGCTGCAGGTAAGGTAAAGCTATCAGTTGCATTAATGTAAACAAATGTTTATTACTGTCATTAATAAAACTTTTGTAGTATTTATTTCCTTTATTTCTTATCTATTGTGGTGTCTTGCCAACATTAGTGATAAGTCGCTAAATCTAGGCAGTGTTTACAGGTGTATTGTTTATGCACAGTTGTACCCTCATGTCTGATTGACAAGAAGAGGGGTACAGATGGGTATAGGGATACATGTACTGTTCTGTAATTTGATTTAGACATGTAGAGAAGGAACTGATTTTTCTTTGTTTGAACAAATGTTGCATTATTGTTAATATTCAGTATTGATTAGTATATTATTATTTGCCATAAATTGATTTTCTTCAGTTACTGGCAACAGTCGAGTATAAGAATTTCAGCCGATATTATAATTGATATTAATTATATATTTTCATTTGAACATTTATTCATTCATTCATTATCTTCCGCTTAATTCCACATGGGTTGCAGGCCAGCCGGTGCCCACCCGGCAACTTTGGGCGCAAAGGGCAGGAACAACCCTAGATGGCCTGCCAAACCATCTATTCCAAACTTGTGTACTACAATACTACTAAAAACACCAATTAGGAGACTAGAAGGACTGTCTAATCAGTGGAATATATAACCCACAGACTGACCAACAACCTTTTAGCATTTACCAGCCTTTTGCTAGCTTTCACTAAACATCTCTGTCAACTTCTATATGAAGCTAAGCTCGTTGTACTCTGGCTTGCATGTCAGCATGCCAATCTCAGATAAAAATGATAATATGAAAGAGCAGAAGCCATTACATGTAATTGGGTTCAGCTAAAGATCCTTCTATCGCTCGCTCTCTTTTTCTCTGTCGCTTTCACTTTCTCACTCGTCGATCTTCAGTTCTAATAATTAGCAACACCAAGTGAGGACAAGCTCTGGATGATTCAGACAGTGAACCACTCTGGGTAAATTGCAGAAATTCCCTATAATACAGCGTTATTACATAGTCTGAGGGCTGAGGAATTAGGGTTAATGCATCTCTGTTCATGGGAAGAACCCTAAATGGTAAAAGAGATTGTTTGGGAATATGTATAGACCATGAAAACTGTCCAAAAAGAGAATAATGTTACTCTGTGTTACTCACACTTCTGGTACGCAAACACTCATCTGAATTAAAGTAAGCCACATAAAAGGAGAATGTCACTTTTTTTTTTAAGTGTCTCTTAAAAGAACGCACTCCCACATGCATGAGTACACTCTCACACAGACTGAAATTACAATGAATAAGATGGATATGCATGCTGTGAACTTGACAGAGGAGCAGACTGGATCAGCATTAAAAGAACACAACTGAGGCTTTTGATATTTCATATCAATTTATCTCTTATTATTAATAGTTTTCCATGTAGGATTATTTCATACAATAATAATAATAATAACATATAGAGTTCATATGCGCTGATCGATCATCCAGTGATTTCAGTATTCAGTGTTCTGAGTGCTACTTAGTCAACTAAATACAGTCGATTACGGTTAATTGGACCACCGGTTAATGGGACCAGCTGTTTATTCGGACCAAATTTTAAAGTACCAAATCAAATCCTATTATATACGTGTAATGTTATTCGCTTATTTGGAACAAAATTCCATATAATCGGACCAAGGAACTTGACAGCGAATAAGAAATATGTAATATCTGTGGTTATCAAAGAAACTTTTCTTCTCTGGCATCACTACAACGCTCCTGAGTTTCTTCTCAGCCCTTTACTCCCACCGACAGGTCTTTGCCTAACATTTCCATTTACTATAAAAAAAGAAGCCACAAGTCGCCACTTAGCCACTGCAAAATCGAGTCAGATCACACTGGATAAGTTCTTCAAACGTTGACTGGAATTTAGTAAGAACCTGTTTTTTACAATATTATGCTTTGCATGCTGAGTACCTATACATTGTGTTTTAGATCGTTTCGAAAAACCTTTTTTATTCT
Organism: Parotocinclus spilosoma; assembly: GCA_033117975.1. Classification (NCBI taxonomy): domain Eukaryota; kingdom Metazoa; phylum Chordata; class Actinopteri; order Siluriformes; family Loricariidae; genus Parotocinclus; species Parotocinclus spilosoma. Next base: position 3,278 of record JAVSBV010175146.1, on the reverse strand, counting down.
TTAATGAACAAAGTTCGTAAGCAACAGTAGTTTGTACGTTCGCTATACGTGTAAATCACACAATAAAGGTTTAATAAACATTTAATATGTTACGTAGCACGTCCGGTCTTGTAACATAGGGCATGTTCATTTAATTGGACCAGCCAGTTATTAGGGCCAAAACGATCGCGTACTGATGTGGTCCCATTAACCGGAATTAACTTTTTAACTAGTTTCTTTCTGTATAGTGCATTTCCAATGGGGGAGTAAGGATACTAATTTCAGACACTTCTTCAGTGTGAACGCTCTTCAGGGAGTGCTGTTACAATATTACAATACGTGCAAAATAAGCAGTGGATGAATAACTCTGAATATGTTCGGAACAACTAATTTAATACGATATTTAAATGTAATGCTAGTGTCAGCACAGAGCAGCACTCTGCAATTTTCCTTTATCAATGAAAAGGTTTCCATTAAAAGATCAGCAAAACTGTTTCTAAACTATTCTTAGACAAAAGGAAACTATGAATTGTCCAAATCAAATGTAAAAAATAAGATAACATAATTACATCGGTTTTATACCACTTTGGTAAACTTTGTTGCAGCCATAAACAGCTGGTCACCTCAACAGTCGATCAACACTGTGGATTCATGAATAGAATGGAGAGCAAGAGGTTGTCATTTGTGTGTGTAACTATCTTACTGTTACATGTGCTGGCTTGCTTGTTAGCTTACATTTGGAACTTTAGTCATGTGTTGAGAAACTTTGTGAAAGTTACTTGTGTCATTCGTAAATTGCATTTGTGAGTGTATGTACATGCCCTACTGTAGGTAGTACTACTTTGTTTGGCACACCATTTTCTCGCTAATATATAGCTAAATAAGCCAGTTCACAATAACTCATTAAGTCTTTATTTCATCTGGTTGATCTTCCACGTTGTTCTTAATACTGTCTTTTATTGCATTTTGACTTCCAATACCATCCTCTTGAGTGCTATGGCTTTAACCTATACAAGGTCATAATATTACATGCATTTTCTATAATTATTGTCAATTCCATAAATTAGAGCTGTGACGACATTAAAGATGCTGTGTAGATGTCTATATCAAGAAGCAAGATTTTTCCTCTATGCTTGAACAGTCATAGTCAGCTCAAGTAATTAAAGAGCTAGCATGCAGGGTACACCTGGTCTGACCATGTGACATGAGGAACTCTGACTGTTGGAAGATTGTGAAGGGAGAAACTGAGAAAGAGAGAGACAGACTTATTATTTTGTGATAGGGAACCAGTATTCATACTCAAGACAGATTTGGGACCCTTAAGCAATGCAGGGCATTTTTTTATTCCTAAGGGAGGGGTTGCCTTGTACCCTACAGAGATGATAATGAGATGCCTCACAGATCCCTTACTTTGCCAGTAGTGGGATACAAGCTTGTGCATCTCAGTGGTAAAGCAATGGTTCAAGGTGCTGAAACTCCACGGTTTATATTCCACCTCTGGTAAAGGGAAGTTTGAGTTGTGTTTGCAAAGTATAACCTAATTCCTTTGGTTTACTGTACAGGTCCCAATTCAGTTCCACCAATTTGAAGCTCTTGATTCTGTCCGTGACCAGTTTCTGACTGATTGCTGTTTTATATTTTATTTTTTTACTTTTGCAGGGTCCTGTCCCAGTTCTTTTTACCTTGTCTGTTAATGGTAGCAGCCTATTCATTGTTCCACAGGGCTGATAAATGTATTATAATAAAATATAATATAATTAATATTATATTACCAATATAACATACTTAATATTATATTTATAATAATATAATACAATTATAATACAATTGTATAATTATTAAATTATTAATAAATAAATAATTAAATTATATTTTAAGATCTATTTGAAATTTGACCAGATTAAATAACAACAATCTGTCCAAACAATGACAGAAATCTTAAGTAATAACCGACAACACACTGCTGAATTAAAAATAATAAAATCACTTATATAATCACAGAACACCTCAAAGAGTTGAAAAGGCTAAATTAATCACAGTCAGCTAGACGAACACAGTCATCACAATTATTCACAGTCAGTTAGCTAAACACAATCACGGACCAACGATCAATTAACTTAAATCAGCTCAGATAATCTTTATTTTTTTCCTTTCATTTCCTCCCCAAAACTCACAGGGCACAGGTGTGAGCACGTCCTTTACACCAGATGCCGGTCCGTGAAAGTTTAAATAATCCTGATTACGCAAAGTAATCAGGACCATTTTAAATAATCCCAATCAGCTTAAATAGTTAGTCAAATCAAATAATCACTATCAGCAAAATTGATATTAAAGCAGCCAAGTACTTGGTGCCAGATCATATAATCACAATAAGCTCACTTAATTGCTATAAGCTTAATTGAGCTCTGCTCAAATAATTTAAATCAGTAAAAGTATTCACTAATGAGGCCAATTATCACTTTCACTTCAGGTAACCATGACCATCTTAATCATCCTCAGTTTAAATAATCACTAAACAGTTCAAATGATCACATTTACATTGAACTGACATTTATTAATGTTCAGCAACAGTCAGGCAGCGTTGATATATTCGTGTCCTTATGACACCTCTCACTGACTGCACCAAGACCAGCAGCGAAAAAGTTAAAGGGTGAATGGAGGAAATGAATTTTCAATGACATGTTGCACTTCAAGGTTTTGTATGCTTTATGAATGTTGTCAATCAGAACGGTGTAGTCTGGCACCCTGTACTTGCCAAGGAAATGCTCAACAATGTTCTTGAATGCCTTCCAAGCTATTTTTTTCTGGCACCACTAACAGACCGTTCAACTCGTTGTCAATGATGACCCGTCTGATTTGTAGACCAACAAAACTGCCTTCTTTAATCTTGGCAGTCTTTTATTTTTCTTAAAAATGACTGCCTTAAATCGTGAAATCCATCTCACCTTTGCTCCTTGCTCTCAAACCTTTCATCGCTCTGTCTTTTCAAGAGAAGGCATAAATATCTTTTTTGGGTTGTGTAGTGGTTTATTGTATGCCACTTTTACCATACTGACCTGGAATGTAATGCTTATGGAGTGGCCAGGTATTTTTAATATAATGTGGAACTTGTTATATATTGTTAATCGGACCACATCGGGGACGCGATCGTTTTGGTCCTAATAACCGGCTGATCCGATTAAACGAACATGTCCTATGGTACAAGACGAGACGTGCTATGTAACATATTAAATGTTTAATAAACCTTTATTGTACGATTTACACGTATAGCGAACGTACAAACAAGAACTACTGTTACT
>JAVSBV010175135.1:0-13579 GCA_033117975.1 Parotocinclus spilosoma | reverse complement strand
TAGACTGAATTCATTCAAGCCCTACGATGTTACCCAAACGTTCTGCAAGTTCTACCGCTAAAATAGCGTAGAAATACTTATAATAAATATAACGTCCCTACTTCGCGGGTGGTCCTGGAACGTAAACCCCCGCCATAAACGAGGGAACACTGTACACTTAGGTATCTGTTGAGGTTTCTGTGGTGGCCTAGTGGGTAAGACGCTGGACTATGAACCAGAATGTCCAGGGTTCAAATCCCACCTCTGTCAAGCTGCCACAGTTACAGGATTGTAAGTTGCTCTGGATAAGGGCGTCTGTTAAATGACGTAAATGTTTCCATTTATTTCTCATCCTTTCCTGTATCCTATATAACGTAATAAACAATATTATGAAAAGCATAATAAAATAGAGAGCCTATCAGACCATACGGTATCCGAATTAAAAAAAAGAGAATGTCAATGCACTGACTAAACCTGGTACAAACAAAACAAGAACAAGTTCCACGTCGCTCCTTGCTGTTGCTTTCATTTCCAGATAACCAACAATAGAATGTAATTAGCTCTCTGGTTACGGAGTATTCAAATAACGTCCTGTAATCGTGATCAAACATCTACATTGCCTTGTCCCAGTTCCTGCTGTTACACACAACGTCTTACACGGCGCCTTTTCACGTCGCAAGGCCGTCTCACAGCGAGCCGGTCACGTCGTTTATCTTTATCGTCTGGTCCCTGGAAGTGAGTCGCCTTGTGAAGTCGTTCAGTTTGCATCTCCGAGCAGCAAGGCTGATCGTTCTTTTAGGTATTTGGAGAAAGGTATTTCTCTTGAACACTCGCCTTTATAGCATAAGTGACCCTGAAAGAATTACAGCGTGATAATTGCATAGCGGCAGCTTATTGCTGTGCAATAGTTTGCGTAGGAAATTACTGTTTTCAAAGCACCCTAGGATACTCCTAAATGGCTCACATGCACTGTCTAAACACCCGTTATAAAAATAGCCAGAGAAAGAGGTTTGGCCCACTTGGGATCGTAACCAGTTGTGAGGACGCATGAATACAGTAACCAGAAAAAACTGATGCGTGAATGTCATGGCAGCCTGCTGGCGTCCCCAGAACTGCTCACGTGGGCACAAAGGCCAAGCCCCAGTCTTACTCCGCTCCCATTTGCCCTTGTTTTGATCTTGCTCAACAGCCCCAGTGTGTTTAGTTAATCTGCTTGAACCCCTGAGTGGGGGCATGACCTGTAAGGCGTCGACAATTTTTCATCGGCGATATTTAGTCGACCCACGTAGGCAGCTCATTATTTTCACAGACCCGTAAACAACGATTTTTGACAGTAAACAAGAATTAAGCTCCACTCTAGAAGCCTGTCAACAGATTATTTATAGTGTGCTAACTATACAAGTTAAACAGAGCAAAATATGAACACCTATGAACGTCACCTGATGGGCGTTTGGAGTGGCACCGCTGACAACAGGTTAATCTAGCACCTGAGCTTGGGTCCGCCTCTGGCCGGGCCCGGCACTGCACAAACAAAATACAGTTCTGTAGCACGAACTTATATGTAGGGCGACTTGCAACTGAGCCAAACTTACAATGTGCAGTGCTGTGGCTTAATAAATGGACCTATTGGTCTTGTATAAGGGGATCGAGGAGGGGTGGGGGATCATCTTCTCTTCACTACCCAATGGCACGGGCAGGCTCCACGTCGGCACGAGTTCCTGAGTGTAACACGGAGGCACTCGCTGGTCTATAGCCATGAGCGTGAGCAGTCAGAGGAGTCGGCGCAAAAAGGGGGCGCCAACAAGGGGAATCCCGACTCAGTAGAGGCTGGCAGGTTCTTGCAAGGTTCGTGCACGAGGCATGGGAGAGATGCAAGCATCTCACAGCAGATCGGGTCCAATCTCATTCACGAGAACGTTTCATCTTTCGCACGGACCGTCCCATATGGAGGTTTTCTGACCGTTTTTTTTCGGAAGAGGCTCCACGATCGATGAGCCTGCTTCACGATGGCTTCTTTGTGCTAAGTTCCGATCCAAAATCCAGCCTGAGCTGCTTGCTTATCAATCATTCCACGCTCAATTTAATCAGCTTGCTTCGCGGGAACCTCTGGAGTTTCATCAATAATGGATGGCGTCTCGGTGCTGAGTGTTCCTCTGAAGTAACTTGCAGCTAGAAGTGCACGTTCCTCCGCTTTCATGTCGGACGTGGCTTTTAGAGACGTCTACCTACACCTTCCGGCTCGTCTCATGCTCTCGTGCACAGAACGTCCGGTCAGATCCGGATGGGGACAATAATCTGTGACGCTCTTCATGCGTCACTCGCCGGGGCGTCCCGAGAAATCTGCTACAGAGCGGGAATCGTTTAAAAAGCAGTTCGTAATCTTTATTCATAAATGGCATTTACAAATGAACATTTGCAATACGTAACGCTTTCATTTTTTTTTTTGTACAAAGTGGCCTTGCTCACAAAAATAGATCTCTTTTTGAAAAACTTTAAATATCTGTACATTTCTTTTACAAAGCAGGTGGACCTACCAGAAGGAGCCAATAGTCAAACGGAACCTAAATCCACTCCGCCGTTCTATCCAGAATCACTAAATGACCAAAGAAACGGGTTCGGATAATCGGAAACAAAGGGGAACGTGGAACCCAGCAGCGGTGCTACACTGGATCAAACTTGGCAAACGTGTGCAAAAGTGACCTTTAAAGTTCTTCTTTAGATTTGTAGATCTGTCCATAAATAAATAGCTTCTTTGATTTCCCGGAAAATAAACATCTGAGTCTTTTAAACAGCTCTGTTAGCAGTTGTAAGGTAGACCCGGAAATGTTGGAGCTCGGCGTAAGAGTTCTTCGAGGAGACGAGGGGAAGGGCGACTTGAACGTCATGAAACTGAACCAGGAAAATCAGGAGTGAAATAAACAAAGCCGGGGTCACAGTGCGGGTGATGAAATGGTGGCGAAAGAGGCTCCTGCACACAATGCAGGTTTGTAGAAGCAGTGTGAACCAACAAATCGGAACCGCATTCAATCTGGCGTTTTCAATTCACAATTCCGACCTCTTCATCCATTCATCCGTCCACAATTTCACTCGTCTATTTCTCTAGCCAGGCATTCATTCGCCTGTTTATCCATCCCGTCCCTGATGTCGGCTTTCTGCCGCTGTTAACCAGTTACATTTTAAATGGGATTAAATTCATTCATTCATCCACTCCTGTGTCTGTCCATTTACCCATTCATGCATTCATCTACCCACACGTCACTAATTCTTTCAACCCTTCCATCTGTTTATTCATTTATAACCCCAGCATTCATCCATCCATTCCCCTATCTATCGATTAATGCATTTATTCACTCATCCATTCCAACATTTAGCATCCTTCCATATGTCCATATGTCTATCATTCATTTATTCATCTAGTAACGGAATGCTTGCGCCCATCCTGCTATCCATTTATTATTTTCCTCACTCATCTATCTCCTCATTTACCCATCTATCCATTCTATATCTAGGCATCCATTTACTTATTAATTCATTCATCCATTCAAAAATCCATCCAACCATCCATTAATCAATTCACCAATGCACCCGTTCATCCATCCATTGATTAACGTTATTAATCATTCCAGCTAGCACCCATTCATTTATTAACACATCCAATTATAAATTCATTTATCTCTCTATCCATAATTTCATTCATTCATTCACCCTGGAGATGATGCTATTCCTACTACAGTCACTCATTCACACCTATGAACTCACCTAACGGGTTTTCGTGGGGTTCTGAGAGGCAGACTGTGAGCAATTCTGGTAAAGGCGTAGTAGTTTTACACAACGCATCACCAGATTTAAACAACGCACCAGAGCTTTAATACAAAAAAAACCAAACCAAAAAAATTATCCCCAGCACTCTTAGAGTGAGTTACACAACCCGAAAACACTCCACTCGTAATGTGAAGCAATCCCTCCCACACAGAGCGTGCAACATAAGTGAGTATTGGCTCCTCGAACTGTGCTTGTGTCTTCCCCCGAAAAGCTGTGCAGCCGCTGGAACTGGGCGCGGGCCGTCCGGAAAGAACGCAAATCAAAACGAGTCTGGTTCTTAAGGTAAGCGGATCTGGTCAAACCATGGTGCAGACGGTGTTGAGGCTGGGGTCGAAGCGAACGACCTTGCCCTCGATGCTTTTGGTGTTGGTGTTGTACATGGGATTCTCGAACGTGGCCTGGCCGTTGCTGTTTTCATGTGCTGAACAGCCCGTGAACTCGGCTTTATCCGTCCTCCTGCAGGCACAGAGAACGGCATTTTAATGACGCATCCACATCTAGCTGGGCTGCATACAAAAACGGAGTGGACGCACAAAAATAATACATCTTGTGTGTTCGTGCATGTACGAGCAAAGGATTTAGGACTCTTACAAATCCTATTTAGGCCATAAGGTGCAGTGATTTAGGACACAACTCATGTTTGGGGTCCCATGTGGTCAAACGTCAAAAACAGGACCAGTAAGGACAACAAAAAGTTCAAGGAAATAAACAATTTTTGCTTTTACATTATTTAGAAGACGCCCGTATCCAATGCGACGTACAATTACTACAGTCTTGCAATTCAAACAACTATGGGTTAAGGGCCTTGCTCAAGGGCCCAACTGTGGCAGCTTGGCAGAGGTGAGATTTGAACCCTGGACCATCAGGTCCAGAGTTCAGTGCCTTTTTAAGAGTTTAGGACTTTTTAAAAGATTTACTGACACATGGTGCTAAAGCTTTTGCACAATATGAGACAAACTGTGAGCACAAAAACAAGCCCCGTTTTGAGACGATAAAGACATTTTGAGATCAAATCCAAACAGAATAAAACATGTAATCATTTCATGGTATAATTTGACAAAATGAAAGAATTGAACATTTGGAGGCAATACAGTTAAATGTAAACTGAAGATATAAAATATATGAGCTAAAATGTAAGAGGTTTCATATAAGTTAACATTTTGAGATAATTAATTGAGACACGTTTTTCGGGGTTTTGTAATTAGAAGCCGATTTGCGCAACAAAATGTACTGATCAGGGATCAGTATGAATAAGTGGGGTTAAAATGGGACTAATTTGTACACATTTTACATTTCAATTTAGATTTGAAATCATTTCTATTTTTTTTTTTTCCCCCATTTTGGACGTCAACAAAGGCATAAAAACTGACTGGGGTGCCAAAGGTTTTGCCTCACACGGTGACTCCACTTGGGGTAAGTGGGTGACTGGCCGTACCTCTGTTTGTAAAGATAAAATCCAAACCCTGCGAAAATGAGAGCGAAGAAAGGCACGAGAATGGCCACGGCCACCGAGCTGCTGTTGGTTCCTGGTGGAGCCTCGGAGCTTCTCGTGGTCTCGCTGATGTTCTGACCTGCATGAGAGGAAACGGCCCGCCATTTATGCACACATTAAATCCACGACATCAGGCTAAGTCCATTACGGTTTGGTTCTTGGTTCTTTTAATTGACTACGAAGAGCGTGGATCATTAATATAAAGGAACTGTACCATCCATTATATCATTACATAGAATTCAGTATACATTTGCATAAAGTTACCATTGCATATTATCCAGAATAGATCTTTTACGGGGCTGTTATTAAATACATCTATATGATCGAACGCTTCCTATAAGCGTCCGCAGTGCCATTATGTCGACGCTGTGATTATAATGGTCGAGCTAATGGTAGCTGGGAGGCAGTTCATTCTTCTTAATCACAGTGTAATGACAAGGAGAAATGAAAAACTCAATGAAACATGACATAACATCCAGCAGAAACATGCGCAAGGTCACACGTGTCCACGCGTACGCTACCCGTTCAAAGTTTTGAAACCCTTTGCGTTTCTAATGTACCGTTACAGGTTAATTACGGCAAGCCCAAATTGCGGGACGGCATAAACGTGAGGATATTAAACCAATCTTCTTTAATCGGGAAAAGTTAAGGATGAATGAACTATTAAATTCAATGAGTGCTTTAATAAAGGCTTACACGGCAGGAATAAAGTAAAAAAAAAAAACGCGTTTTTTTTAATGTAATCAAATTCTGAGATTAAAAGGAAAACAAGATTTTGGGATTTTGGGAAAAAAAGATACCGTGAAGGAATCTTAATTGATGACAACAACAACAAAAAAACCCTCTAAAAAAAGGTTTGATGATAAACGCAAATTTAATTTGAGGTTCAATCCAAATTTAAACATTTTTTTAAAAAATCTTTTCACTTTGAGATCATAAAGACATATTGTCTTAAAATCTAAATTAAAGACTAAAAATCTATGACATAAATTGTAAGTAAGAACTATTTATACATCTGAAGATTAAAATGACACATTTTGAGACAATAAACAAAGATTCGAGCAAAAATGCAAACTACAAACTAAATATCTAAAATCTACATTTAAATCCTATCTATATACACATATATGCTGTATATACATCTTTTATATACATCTTATATATATATATATATATATATGATTTAATTTTTGGGAATTATTTCATATATTTTTTTTATTTATTCATTCAGGTTTATATGTTTTTTCCCCATTTATTTACATATACATATATATATATATACACACACACACACACATACACACACACACACACACACACACACACACATATACACACATACACACACACGATCAAATTTAAGTAGGTTGAGCTTGATATAATTTTACATTTTGACAAATTTTGTAAAAAAAAAACCCAACATTTTTCTGAGTTTTTGGCAACAGCCTGAGTTTCGCAATTATGAGCTGATTTGAAGTAACGTCCAAATTCTGAGACGAATACAAAAGCCCGAATTTTAAGACAGTCAAAGAGAGATAAAGCATAGATGATAAGTCAACGTTTTGAGAGAGTAAAGTTATAAAATGAACAATAACTGAGCTGAAATTTGGGGTTTATGAGATCATAAGGCACAACAGAGCTGCTCACCTTGTCTCTGTAAGCCGAACTGTCCGTAGTCTGGCCCCTGGATGTTGCCCTGGAACATGTACGGCCCTCCCTCGTGCTCGGCTGAAACCTTAGAGCGAAATAAGAAGGTATTTTTGAGTGCTGGACGGTACTGAAGCCTCACGTGGTCCTCAAAAGTGGAGGTTTGAGCTGCATACAGTATCAATGCTCACTGTAAATCCTGGGTGCGCCAGGGATTACGTGAGAAACATAAAAAAGCGGATAAATATGGTCGCAAAAATGACCGGCACCGTCGTTTACACGAGCACAAGCAGCTAGGACGCGTTGGGGAAAACTCCCAAAACTCCAGCTTTCATGCCAACTGTTGGCATTTAACACGTCGGCTGTTATTCAATTACACCCAGACGCCTCTGTATGTAGCGTTAATTCGAACCTCTTCCCAGGAGAGAGCAGATCTAATTACGTCGCTGCTCTACACGCGGGAATCCGCGAGCCGTTCTGCTTAAGCGCTTTGAACGCGAGACGCTCCGGCGCTACATGTTGTGTTTTTGTCACAAACAAGTCAGTGACAGACCGCTTGCCATTTAACCAGCCGCCACACACACGCCGGCGCACAAACGCACACCTCCCACACACAGTCACAGTCTATTAGACTTGGCTCCCCCAAGGCAAGCCATCAAACACTCGCTCAGATCAGCTCGCAGGTCCTGTCCGACCATCCTTCATTTTTCCAGACGTGTTTATGACTGACACAGTTTGGCACAAGGTAGCGCTGCATTGTGGTCAATTTCCTCCAGACTCAAACAGGCTTGTCCCTCGGGGCCCTACGGCTCATCAAGCCGCCGTCACCCCTGCTGGGGTAACACAAGGCTTAATATCAAAAAGGGCTTTTATTTCGGATCTCTTAAATAACAAGGTTCATTATACAGCTGTCATAGATCTTTTGTTTGTAAGCAAACAAGCAAAGGAGCTTTGCACAGCGGCACAACGGTCGAACGATAAAGCACAAACGACCAGTGGCTTTTTTAAAAAGGGGGGCGCTGGTCACGAGCAGGGACTGCAAACCACAGGTTTGGTTTGGGATATGTTCTCTCAAATGTGTGTGTGTATGTGTGTGTGTGTGTGTGCACAGCTATTCCCAGCCTTAGCAAGACACAAGAATGTTCATTTTCAGACCATTCATTATTGATGACCTACTTTATCGCTTATTGGTCCGACCTTATTATATAACACCGGCTCTAATAGAAGGCCATTATCCAGAGGACGGCGAACACCTTCAAACTCAGTCGCCGAACATTACGGTCCTTTCCGGAACATTAATCCTCCAGTTTTATCAGCTCCAAGTGCATGCGGTTTGTCACCCAGTTGTGTGTCCCACAATAACAACAGCAACAGCGGCAGCAGAGAGGAACAATACCGAGACGGCACGTGCACATAAAAATGACTGATGGTGCATGCAGGTCTGTGACTGAACGCCTCGCCGGGCCACAGCTACACCTCTCTATGAACTTGTCAGGCTCTGTGTTGCCAGTCGTTGCCCCCGAATGAGCCTTGGGTCTTGTTTTCTTTGCTTTATTTAGGAATCCGGGCCGGTCTTTCGTTACCGTGTCCTGTTATCTGACCCCAGACGTGAATTATGACTTCCATTGTTGGGGCAAACCAAACAATTACATCCCTCGGGCTCTGGGCTGTTCTGAGCCGGGCTGGAAGCTGAGTCAGCAGGACCTTTGGGGAGATTTCACAGGGAACCATTAGCGATGCTGAAGAGACGGTGGGAACGATAATAGGTAGGTCAATAATTCTCCACACTCTAATACCTCCTCTTATCTAAAAGTCCCACCTGGTTTTTCTGATCGAAATCAACGTGTGTCTACAGTCACCTGGATTGACACGAGATAAACTGCTGATGAAGTCTCGCTTTTATATTTGTAAAAACATTGTCTAAAACAATGAAAGTGCCATTAACCTGCAGAACTATTGATGTTATAGTAATGGATTACGTTTGAGATATATATATATATATATATATACACACACACAGTCAATTCCGGTTAATGGGACCACATCGGAACGCGATCATTTTGGTCCTAATAACCGGCTGGCCCGACTAAACGAACATGCCCTATGTTACTAGACGGGACGTGCTATGTAACATATTAAATGTTTATTAAACCTTTATTGTACGATTTACACGTATAGCGAACGTACAAACAAGAACTACTGTTACTTACCAAGTTTGTTCATTGTAAAATAAATTTGTAACCAAGTTTTTGGAAACGATCTACAACACAATGTTTCTTACTCAAGTTCCAGTCAACGTTTGAAGAACTTATCCAGTGTGATCTGACGCGTTCTCTTGACGGACTGCGCTTGAAGAGAATCGAGAAAGTGGTGGGCGTGGTCACCTCCCGCTGGTTTTGCTCTCGTCAGCACAACTTTTCAGATTTTCTGACCTTTGACAAAAGCATAAATTCTCCCGGGGATCCCAAAAATCCTCCCGTATCTCGCTGATCTTTATTTATTTATCTTATATTTTATAAACTCATAACACTTTTACTCATCTTTAACAATTGTGGATGAAACTGCACAACTAAAACGTCAATAAAGACAAAAGGATGGCACAATTCAAAAGTGTCTTTTCTTTATGGACGTATAAAACAGTGAAATCAGTAAGACGCTGAACCAGGGACAGGGATGCTATGTGATCAAATCCCAAACTTCCCAAAGCTGCAGTCCAAAATGTGTTGGCAAGCATACACTCGATAAGGTCCATGACTTCCACTATACAAGAGGCTCACGATCCCAGTTATACAGCCTGAAGTTGGGGCCCCTGCATAACAGGTGGACCTAAAGGGCCCGGTACTTCTTTCCTGGGGGTCAGAGAAGCAAAGAGCGTGTCGAGGATTCCCAGCACCTGCATCAGCTCCTGATGAAGCTCCGTTTCACCGCCCAGGAGCTCCATCAGACGCTGCATGAGCCGCTCTACGACAGGAGACTGAGCGACGACCGGCTGATAAAGATCTGCGGACAGACGAGAAGCGCCTCAGAACGACCGGAGGGTCCAAGAGCATAACGGAAAAATACACGAATTGAAAAGGACACTCACCGACGAGCATGTCGGCCACCGTCAGCAGCGGCTGGGAGAATCGCAAATCCGTTATGTGCCTGTCGGAAACATTTAGGACATTTAACCTGTGTGAGTAAGCAAAGCAAAGTCGGGGACGAACAGCAGGAGGGGCGGGCAGATCTAAATCCAAGAAGCTGTCGTGGTGGTTAAGCGTAGGACTGCGTGTGTGTGTGTGTGTGTGTTGTGTGTAATTACTTGAGAAGGAAGTTGAGCAGTGTGGTTAGACTCTGCTCATCACGGCCAGCGAGAGCGTTCTTTAGCGTCCCTCTGCGGTTAAGCTCCATCATCACAGCTACCGGCACTTCCGGCTTCTTAAAGCGTCTAAACGTCTAAACACACACACACACACACATGCACACGCGGTTACCGTTTCTAGCAGGGTGACATCAAAACATTGAAACGCAAAGGTTAAAAAACCCACAAGCTGACCAAACCACAGTAACACCTCTCTAATATTGACGCTAATGAATCAGCCTTCATCTCATTATGAGCCCAAAAATATCCAGCCACCCATTTACAGTAAAAGTCCACAATTACGAAAGCAAATACAAAGTAAAAGACAATCACAATTAATATCAAGAATAGCAAACCGCAGCGGTGGTTCCCCAATTTTTTTTTTCCTCCCTCAGAGCGCCCCCCTTGAGCGTCTGAGGAAAAACCGCACCCCTCCAGCCCACAAACCAAAAGAATAAAGTGATTCATCGAAAATCTTTGAAAAAAGCAACGATTTATGGCTTATTTCCCCCTCTTTGGCTCCTTTTCGTTTTCTCTTTTAAATACAACAAATAAACATTAATCTAAAAACCAAACATACGATTTAAACTTAAATTTGCGTCAAAAGTAGTTTAGATCCAGATGTTTCTTTTATTTATTTATTTATTTTTTAAGAAATAACCCAGTGCTTATTTACCTGCAGTGCCGTATCAAGTGCTTTGGACACCTGGAAGCTCTTGAGAAGTCGGTCATGCCTCTGTAGATGCTGTTTGACTGTTCTACTGACCAAGAAATCATCCTGCATGGAGAGGAGGCAACAAAAATAAGCGCGGCATAAAAAGGAAAATCCGAGCGCACAACTTTACAAAGGATAACACAATCTGTAGCCGTATTTTAGCTCACTAATCTTATTCCAAGAGACTTCGCTTCTTTTGGAGACCTGGTGCACGTTTCTAATGGGGGGTTGGGATCTGGCAACCCTGGGACGAAACACGGCATGCGGGAAACCAAACGCATTCGGGAAGACTGAAGGTTTAACGTACCTGTTTGGGAATGTAGTTTTTCCCTTTGACGAACACCCGATATGACGGGCCACGCCTTTTTCCTCCAGCCGCCTTCTGCTTGTCCTCAGCGTGTCTTCTGTGCCTGACACTCAACACACCGTTGGTCATTCCAACGGCGATCATCTCATCCTCAGGCTACAACAAAAGAACACACACACAGGGCTGCGATTAATAACGGCCCTTGGGCGTTCTTGGTGACCGTGGGTCGGTAGATCTGAGGGCGATGTGGTGCATGCGCTTACTGAAACGGCCAGACTGAGGACAGACGTAGCATAGTCGTAGCTATGGACGACTTTGTAGGAGGAGTTATAGACCTTCACATGCCTGTAAGAATGAGAGGGATGTTTAATCTCTCGCACGCGTTTTTGGTAAACCTCAGCACTACAGTGAGAAAAGATTTTATCTATCCTATAATAATAATAATAATAATAATAATAATAATAATAATAATAATGGGTCAAATCTTTTCTCACTGTAGTGCTGCATGCCATCCATTAAGTCCCCTCAGTACCTGCTCTCTTTCTCTCTATAACATTTACTGAATCAGAAACTGCCTTTTAGGTGACAGCGAGACATTTTGCATCGCACGTACAACGAGAGAAGGTATTTATTTTGAATCAGTTCCCGGAATAATTTGGATTTGTTTGGAGGTCCTCATAAGAAGTAATGAAAATAGGATTAACCCTGACCCCCAATATTTGTATGTAATTAATTATTAAAATTAGGAATAAAGCAAAGGAATGTAAAACAACAATAATAATCAATAAAGACACGACGTAACAGGCACTGAGGCGAGACGTCTCCTCACCGGCGGTTAGACTTAGAATGTCTGAAATCGCACCCTATTTCTTTTCCTTGTTTAGATTAGATTTAGTAGGTTTTTGGGGGTTTTTATGACGATTTGTCGTGAAAAAAGGGTTAAAATATTATAACCGAGAGGCACCTTAAATAACCGAAATGAGCAAAGCCCATTGACGGTACCTGTCGAGCGACCCCGTGAGCAGTCGGTTGTCGGTGGTGCTCACGCAGGCACACGTCACCGTTTTGTGATGGTTCTTCATGGATACGAGCTGCTGGCCTCCCTTCAACAGATCCCAGACCTTCACATACCTGCCTCCTATTGGACGAAGAAACGAGCGCCGTGTAAACGAAAGCGAACACACACCCGTGCGGGTTCTAATAAAACGGTCTCCTGCTCACCCGTGGACACCAGGAGGGCTTCTGAAGGGTAGAGCAGCACACACTCGACAGGATGGCCGTGCTGCAGGGTCATGACGCTCCCGCCCAGTCTCACGTCGAACACTTTGACCGTGTGGTCATAAGAGCCTGGCGGACAGAACGTAGCATCGGCGTGACGCCAGCGAACACAGCGCGAATGACAACGATGGACGGGATGCAAAAGCAAATACCGGTGACAAAAAGGTCCGAGTTGAGTTTGCTGGCAGCGAAAGCCCGGATGTAATCAGTGTGTTCGGTGAAGGAGCTCAGCTCAGCCCCGCTCGCCACGTCCCACAGGCGACACGACAGGTCATCAGAGCCCGACCCCACCCGATAACCGTCGGACAGAAAAGAGGTGACGTGAACAGCCCTAAAAGTGGAGAGACGGGAGGACAAAACAAGCTGAAAATATAAACAAACACACAAATGCCCCCGCATTCCCTGAATGCAAACCAAAACCATAAAGTTCCTGAGAACGAACGCAGTTCCTCTAAAATCCTCTCAAATCTAAAAATTATATATATATATATATATATATATAAAAAATACTATATATTTATTATATAATATTATACTATACTATATATTTATTATATTATACTATATATTTATTATATCATATTATATATAATACTATATAATTATTATATTATAAATAATACTATATATTTATTATATTATATTATATGTAATACTATATATTTATTATATTATATTATACTATACTATATATTTCTTATATTGTATATAATACTATATATTTATTATACTATACTATATATTATTATATTATATGTAATACTATATATTTATCATATTATACTATACTATATATTTATTATATTATATATAATACTATATATTTATTATATTATATTATACTATACTATATATTTATTATATTATATTATATTATATTATATTATATTATATATATTATTTCCATGTATGTGCTTAGTTTATATTGAATATTTTCTGCAGCAGTATAACACACATTTTGCACTTAAGGCTGCTATCTTGTGGACTGTTACAGATTTT
>JAVSBV010175124.1:0-13580 GCA_033117975.1 Parotocinclus spilosoma | reverse complement strand
TATTTATATTTATATTAATATTATATATTATATATACTTTTTTTTATTTTTTATTCTGTCCTTCTTGCTGACTTTTGCCAAGTTAAGCCAAACTTTACATGATTTTTGTTATGCACATTCATTTAACAGGGATACTGTCATTATTTCCCTTAGTTAATGTGGTAATTAGGGAATTCACAAAAGAAATGTTGTATTAGGAATAAAAAAATAAATATCTGGGTTTTTTCTTTCATACAGTGCCAAAGGCCGTGGCAAGGGCAAGGTGGGCGGCCGGCTGAGGTAAACATGCAGCAACACAAGATGTACCAGAAGCCTAGACTAAATCTGTGTCATCTGAAGATCTTCAGCAATCGCCCTGACCCACTGCACTGCTTGGTTATATGTGTAGCACATAAAAACAGTAAAGAGAACCTTTGTTGTACTGGTTTTGTCATTTCTTTTTTGCCCCCTTATAATGGCAGTTGTGCATCAACCGGTTCAATTATGTTAAAAATACATTAAAATTAAACTGTATTGGGGGTGGATAATGGCTGGGGTATCTTCTCCCCTCTCTCAGATACAGCTGACCAGGTCAGAACTTATCACTGGGCCTTTTTAAATGCAAATTTAATAACGAAGTGTATTGCATTTGCATTTAATTTTATTTCATTGCACACAGTATGAACCCAAGATATTTTATGGTTGATTCGTTTTGGTACAAAAGCTCGATGAAAGTTCTCCGCAAAAGCGGGCAGAATATATGTCAACAGGTGATGTTACCATATGGGCTAACGATTACTTTGGTAAAACTACTACAATGCTTTTATATATGTATGTGTATATATATATATATATATATATATGTATATATAGAGAGAGAGAGATATAGATATATAGATATATAGATATATATATATATATAGAGAGAGAGAGAGAGAGAGAGAGAAATAAATAAACAAATGCAACTTAAAAATTCATTATGCATAAAAGAAGCCTTATATTTCAATGCAGTTGGGGCGTAGAAGTATCCCCTATTTTTTGTGAGCTGCATACAATAAGGACTGATCAATCAAGCATTTTAGCGCAATTTTTTAAAAGCATTTTTTAAAGATCTTAATAATAACTGTGTAATTGAGGACATTCAAACCAAAATCAAACATGCATTCATCTTTTGCATTTACATCCAGCTTTCTTAGACAAGTAATTTTTCTTATTTCACGATAAGATTAAAAACGTCTCCAATTAGAGCCAAATTAACTGCTACTCCTAAACCACTAATAGTTTTGTGGTCCGCATTTTACCAATTAGGCTACATTAATGCATTCTTACAGAGTTTTTTTCTAACACATGTATTTATTTAATACAGAACAAAATGGCTGTACGCAACATGCACATCTGTTTTATACTTTATAAACAAACCACAGTGACAAAAGTTTACAACTTACCCATTAAAACGGTTACTGTTATACAAACGTTTTTAATTAGTTACTTTGCGTTTACAGTCGATACCGGTTAGTGGGACCACATCGGGACGTGATGGTTTTGGTCCTAATAACCCGCTAGTCCGATTAAACGAACATGCCCTATATTACAAGACAGGACGTGCCATGTAAAATATTAAATGTTTATTAAAGCTTTATTGTGCGATTTACACGTATAGCGAATGTACAAACAAGAACTACTGTTGCTTACTAACTTAAATCATTAAAAAATAAATTTGCAACCAAGTTTTTTCGAAACGATCTACAACACAATGTATAGGTACTCAGCATGCGAAGCCTAATACTGTTTAAAAAAGTTCTTATTAAATTCCAGTCAACGTTTGAAAAACTTAACCAGTGTGATTTGACAAGCTTGTGCAGTGGCTAAGCAGCGACTTGTGGTTTTGTTTGTAGTAAATGGAAATGTTAGGCAAATACCTGTAGGTGGCAGTAGAGGTTTTCAGGTAGTGATGCCAGAGACGAAGAATTTCTTCACAGATATTACATACTGTACACGTTCTTTGGTTTGATTAAAAAGCGGAATTTTGGTCCAAAAAAGCGAATAACATTACACGCATTTAATAGGATTTGTTTTGACTCTTTATAATCGGCTGGTCCCATTAATCGGTGGTCCAATTAACCGGAATTGACTGAATTTCATTTTTGGAATGCAGTTGTATATATCTGACCAGCAGATGGAGGTGTTTAGTATGATCATCTTGAAAGCGAATAATTCAAAGCTTAAAAGGACACTTCTTCTACCAGGTAGGTGTAATTTCTACATCCATTTTTAATAGAGTACAGGACAATTGACAACACGTTATTGGCTGTACTCAGGGGCGTAGCACCAAATTCTGAGCCCTATTCACAAGCAGTGCCCATGTGCCCCCCCCCCCCAAAGAACGCATTTTATCAAGTAGCCTATTTTTTATATTAAAAAATAACTTTACAAATTTTCACATTAACAAAATGCTTCATTTATAATGACAGATAAACAAAACTTGACTCACTAGTCATTTCTCATTTTAAAAAGGGCAAAAAGAAAACAGACTTCCACAAAATGCGCACTGAAATTTATACCACAGTTATTTCCCACTGACTTACTTGGTCGCAAAATCATTAATGAGGTCCTTAAAGTCCAGTTTTCTTACCTACTGACACATTACAGTATAAATAGCTAAAATGATGTGCTTTCATTTTAAACTATACGTTGTACTTAATATGTTATACATAAACTGAGTGCCATGTGTTTCACAAGTTAGCATTGCTCCTCATTTAACAGCATCTCCTTATAAACAGTTGACATGGGTCTACTAAATTAGGTCTATTAGCCTAAATACATTATGGAGCAATAATAAATATTAATTAATTATACTATTGCAATAGTGTGGTAGGCTATGCAAACAAAAAACATTTAGAGTTTACCTCTGATTGCAGATAATGAATCATGTTATTTCTAATTTTATTAAGCAGTTTTTAGCACTGACAGTAGCGGTGGTATTAAAGTGTTTTATAAGCACAAAAGTGTATTTGATGTAGGCTATTTGCTTCCACATTTTGCCTCACCTTTTTTGGGAAAAAAGTGTGTTAGCAGTTGCTTTCCCTCATTTCTTTTTTATCTCTTGCCTGCCTCTCTTGCCTCTCTTGTCTTTTCTGAAAACCTGATTTAGCTTCCCTGGGCATCATCTTTCTCAGCCGGATTCAATGCGCTAGTTAAGAAGTCTGGTGAAGGCAGACTAAACCATTTCATGCAAGGGGAGGGTACCTGTGCCTGATACAATATGTAGGCTAGAACACACAATTCAATCCATCAATCATTCGATATATTTACCCAAAACATTACATTTACATTAGTTAGCTGTTAGGGCTCCTACCTCTTGCCATTACAGAGCAATCAGTGAGCCGGGTTATAACCTATGCTTACTTTACAACCTTATGACAAACACCTGCTTTTCCCGTTACTTAAGTGCGGGTTCTAGCCTTGTTCGTTGCCAGGTCGTCAATTCACTCCACCTGTGCACCTGACCACTGGCACACACACCTTGACATTGTAGCGATCACCTTTATGGTTAGCTGGTAACATCCCGGGGCTTATAGTGCCGACAGACGCTTACGGGGAAAACCCCCGGGGTACTTAGTATTTCAGGGACACTTTAAGGGTTTCCCCTTCCATACTCGTGCGCTCCTTGCACGCCTGAGTGCACGCTCTTTTCGTCCTCGGCCACTATCGAGTCTCACTCCAGCACACCCTGATTGAGACGTGCCCCGGTTCCACTCACTCGCTCTATACGTGCGCCCACGCTCACGCTCACCCTCTGGCACTTCGGTGCCTTCCGCAATTTATTCACGCCCACGCTACTGACGTATATTTACTCCAATATATTTACTTATTTATTTGCACATATATAGACGTATGTAGACGCGTATTTACTCATTGATTTGCTTCATGCATCATAATGAATTCCATAACTTTTAATCCTGTATTAACATCCGATGGATTTGATCTGACCCATTGTATGCTCTCTGTTTTTCCTGTCAGACAGTGTTTTCCTGTGAAATTTAAGGCAGTGCTATTTTGGAGCTATTTTGACTTTTTATGACAGTGTTATTGTGTGAAATTTAAGTGTGTGTGACAGACTCAAGGTCACAGGAACGGCACGGGATCCAGGAGAGTTGGGATCCGGAGAGTTCCCAAAAGTCCACGGAAGTTTTGACTGTGTGAGACACGACAGATGTGCAACTCTACCTTGGGAACTGCGGGACAAATACCAGTCTTCTTACCAGTTCATTTTTTCTCATTGTTTAATTTTTTTGTGCGGCCCGGGTAAACTCGAGTTTATGTCAAATGAACTGTATCTATTCCCATAATGTCTCTACACTTATGTATATTTATTATGGGGTTTTTTTATCATAAAACTATGTAAATGTACCTCTGAACTGGCCAGTTGATCTCTAATAGAAGGAATTATGTTCATCATCGCAGACATTTAGTGTCTCCTGACATTATGCGGCACAGACCCTATTTCATTAATCTATAGTACACTATGTGAGCCTTAAGTCCCTAGAATCTCCCCAATTAAGTCCCAATAAAGCCAAACTAGGCATTTAATACGTTTCGCAGGTTTGGTTTATTGTGAAATCAGGGCCATAGGCCATAAAAGATAGAAAATGTTACATTTACTCAGATTACACTTTTGATCTGTCATCTATGTTCTATTACGAATAAAATATTGATATTTGCCGTCTCCACATTATTGCATTCAGTTTTTATTCACAGTTTGTTTAGTGTCCCAACTTTTTTGGAATCCGCTTTGTATATTTTACCACATTCCATACACCTACATACGCTTTGTATATTTTACCACATTCCATACACCCACATTCCATACACTTAACTGCTAAGCTATGGAGGACAAAAAGTTGATAAGGTTACAACTGCATTTGTCAAAATCACTCCCCACTGGGGAAATTTAGAGGACTTCATTAACATAATGCATGTCTTTAAGAATGCAAGAGGAGACCAGAGTACCCGGAAAAACATTATGCATACTCATTGACAGACTGGAATCGAATCAGGGATCTTTGTAGCTTATAATGTATGGCACCTGACTCAGCGTTGCGTTGATATAATCATTTGATGATCATTTGTTTGCCGTAGTAGGTTCTATGATATAGACCATAGTAAGATGCCGCATTCGTACCAGAATGAGGCATCTACTGACTGGTGGATACAGGCCAAACTGTCAATTCTGCTGAGCAACATTAACATTAAAACACATTCTAATAGAATGCCCAGCGCTGACCACTACAAGACACAAATTCTTTAACACGACCAATATGAAGTACTTATTTACAAACAACTCGCCATGGACATTCTGAACTCCTCATCATTTATAAATGTAAAACATTTGTTGTAACATGTAGGCTTGGTGACAATAAGGTTTCTGCCAACCTGCTGTGACATCAAAAATGTGCTAATACGACAATAATCAATCAGTCAATTAATCTAGAATGCTTTGAATTATTTCCAGAGCAATCGAACTAACAATCTAATAAATATAATTTTAGTTTTACGTTTATCACATGTTCCATTCTGTATTATTAGTTAGTTTGTTAAATAGTTTCAACCCTTCTAAATTACTGTTAGTGTTTGGACGATATTTTATGGTTGTTTACTTTACCTGAATATACTTTACTTATTTACATTTGTTGCATTTTTGCGTAAATAGGACATGGAGTCCTGGCACCAGCTACCCGCAGAGGAGGATGCTAGTCAGATTCAGGGAGAAACATTAGGCTTCTCAAATCCTGAACATCAACACAGGGTCATCCACAACCCTAAAGGACAAATAACCAGCATTGGAGACTCAAGAGTTCAACCAGTGGCTGACAGGATTGAATCTTTACAGCTCGGTAAAAAGTGCAGGGTCTCCTCAGTGCCACCAGATGTTATGCACATGAAACCTAAATTAAATTATTACTTTCTGTGTACATTCTGAAGTCTTCCTCTTTACACAGATTTGCAGGATAGCTGTTTATCGCCTGCACTGACACTAATTCCTGATGTTAAGACCTTCAACCCTTCTGACTCCACTCTCCTCCAGCAGACAGAATTAGAGTTTGTCCCTTTAAGGTATTTAAAATTATAACATTACATTATAGTAACTGCATTCATGTAATTTATTTAACTGTTCTAAACCTTTGTGTTTTATTTGAAGGGGAACCCCTGATCTGTCCATGGTTGCTGAGAAGTACTCTCAGATCTCAAACGTAAATGAAGATGTACAGTCAAACCTCCCTGACACATCCCATGATCAGGCATCACTATCCCAACATCCTTTGGTTCTGACTGCTCTTATTTCTGATGGTGTTAGTAACTGCTCTTCACTCTCACAACATAGTTTATCACGCAGTAATAATAACTGGGAAGTTCTGGTCCATGATGATACAAATGGTACAGGGCTGGAAAACAGATATGAAAGACAAATGGAAGGAGCAGAACTGACTAATGTAGATACTGATAAAAAGGAAAGTGTCGGTAATAAGGCAGCTTTAGGGAGTAGGCTTAAAACGGATATGATGAGTAAGGATATCAGTGTAAACAGCGTCAGTGTCATTTCTTCCGTTTCTGAAACTATTCATACCTGTAACCATGCTGGCCTGATACAACCAAAGCACCCTTTGAAACAGTCTGAACACTTTGATTTTGCAAGTGAGCTGAATCTTTATTCTACCTCTAAGTTAAGACCATCAGAGAGTAGAGAACAGCCACAAGGGGCCTCTTCTTCATCAGTGCCTCAGAGAAGGACCACTGGAAGTGGTGGTGTGCCTCCTTCATCTCGTATGTCTGCCATCTCAAATATTACCTTTCGTTCCACAAACATGCAGCCAGCTGAAACCACCAGCATTCCACTTGGATTGAATCAGAGCCATAGCAATGTTCCAGTCTCTGCACTAGGAACTATAAACCAGAGTGAAAGCAAAAAAAGAGCACAGGATATAAGTCCAGACAGTGCAGGTGGTTCATGTGTGCCAGGGTTACAGAGAGTACTGTGGAGCTCGGGTCGACACACTGGAGTGGATGGCTCATTCTTGACTTCTCAGCCCATGTCTCAGTCCACACCTGCAGTGGCCCCAGGTAAAGCAGCACTAGTTCCATCCAAATTCTTACCCATATACTCCCATGAGGACACATTGTCCTTGTCATCCCAAAAGTGTAGCCCAAACGCTGACCAGATTTCAACTCTGAACTTGAGTGCTACCAACTCGCAGGTCATTCCTGAAAGCACTCGCACAGCTTCCATGGAACCAGTTAGGAGACATACAAAGACACCCATGCAGAATCAAAGGCTGCATAACCAAGAATCCCCTTCCATCAAACAGGATGTGCCCGCTATTGCCACACTCCCTGATCCAGCTAGCTCACTCTCTGTCCTGCCTAAACATGACAGAAGGCTTGAGGATCAGAGTTCTCTGCTATCTGCAGGAAGAGTGCATTCTCTTCCTAGCCTCAACTACCTGCAGAAAGTGGATGCTTGGAAAGCTAATCAGAGTTCCAGCCAGTCATTTACGGATGATTTAGCTTTGCAAGGGTTTGATGGTGTACATTCAAAGAGAAGGGCAAATGATTCTGTATCTGGGGCATTAAACAACATGCTGTCACTACAAAGTCTGCAGCTTCTGACAGGACAGAATAGGGCATCATTAGCATTCGGCACCAATAATAGCATCGCCGCATCTCAGCCAGACAGCGGTGTGAGACATAAGGATGTTAGAATAGCAGGGGGTGCTGTACGACCATCCTCGGCATCACCACTTACTCACTCTCATTCGCACTCGTCTCTTGTCACAGTCGTCCCTGTCCAGCCGGACAGAACTCAACATGACATGCAACTTTCTCCTAAATGCTCTTCTTCCATCTCTCCAGACATCAACTCGGCTGTAGCTGAGCCATCACTGCTCTTAGTTAGTGCAAACGACCATAGGTCATCTGATCAGACACTGACTAGCCCAACAAAAAGCCCTTCTTTGCACAGTTTCGGACGATGTCTAGAAATGCCGGCAAATATCAACATGACCAGCAGCCATTCCAGTTGTCAGGTGAATTGTCATGGAGGGGAAAGTTTGCATGAGTCTTTTGGTGCAGGTTCGTCTGTTGTCAGTCTGGAAGTGGACAATTATGCTCCTTACTGGACTTCCAGACATGACTCGCTTCAACAGTCATTTGAGCTCAACATCGAAGATAGGATCCCTGTAAGTATAATTAAGGCTAATTTTACAATGTATCTAAATGTCAAAAGGTGGACGAGGGCATATTTTGTTTTTGTACTAAACTATCTTGGCAATAATTATCTTGGCAATAAACTTTCCTTAATGTTTTCTTTGTAGCTCTACCTTCGAAACTTGGGGATTGATCAGTCGCCTTCAAAAATCTTAAATCCCTTCATACGTCGCGGGCCTATCAGAGAGCCTGAGTTCTCTCCTACTGATCTGTGTACGATCAAAGGTTCAGTAGGGACACCTACCAAGAGCACACAAGTATCTGAAGGTAAATAACCCCCTTCGACATGTCACTTCCTATGGTAAGGTCGCGTAGTTATTTTGGGACAAACTCATATGTATTAGTCTAAAGGATGGATGTTGATTGGTACAGATAACACATTTCACTCTACATTTTACTTGCTAGCTGTGGTTGTTTGTTTATTTGGTTTATATAATGTAACCATCAGTAACTAAGGCCATTTCAATGACACACAAAGGGTTGCGTTTATACATAAGGTTACAAAAAGACTAGTTATACATATACTCAGTGGTCAGGCCAATTATTGTAACCAGTTAACCTATTAACCTAATCCATGTGGGAGGAATTGTAGTACCCAGATTAAACCCTCGCGAACACAGGGAGGACATACAGACTCCGCATAGAAAGGATCCCGGCCGATCCTCTCTGGGGGACCATCTTGCTGTGAGGCAACAGTGTTACACACCTAGCCACCAGTAGTTGTTCCTAAGCTGTTCCTCCTGAAGCTTATATATGATAGCTTGTACAATAAGGCATGCTTTTAAATATATTCTAATGTTGTACTACTAGCTAGTTCCATGTCTATAGCTGTGATGATTGACTGTGTGGCCAGTAATGCTGCAGTGGTGAAGGTAGTGGACTTTTGACCAGAAAGTGCTTGATTCTCAACTATGTTAGTTTTTGTTATCTTGATTGTACCTTGTTAGATTGTATCAATTGTAAGTCGTTCTGGATAAGGGTCTCTGTTAAATGCTTATCGAAGAGTAATTGGGCGATAACAATACATGGCTTTTACATGTTTTCCCCGTGCCTGTGTGGTTTACTCCAGGTGCTCTATGTGAGGTTGGTGCTATGTCTAGGGCACAAGGCAGGGACAGCCCTGTGTTGCCAGCTAGATACTTACTTTCATTGTTACCCTGTCCAAAATTAAGCTGATAGGACAATGATTGAGTGATGAGTACTATACTAGATGTTTTCCAGTCTTTTTAGCAATTTCCTGCTTTTCAGCTAATCAGCCAAAACACTATAACACACGCAATCTAAAATTAATGGAATTAACAGCCTTGTGTACAGACAGGGCCATATTATTTACCTCCTGACAGGGATTTAAGCATTTCTCAAACATTTTACCTGACACATTTTCTATATTCTGTCTTTCATAGCTTTTGGTATGTGCTTTCCCAATGTATTCAGGTGGCAGTCCTCAAAAGGAAAGCTTCTCCAGTTCCAGTGTGCTCTCTGCAGATTCCACAGAGGTTTCATCCTTAACACAGACGCATGCCATTCAGAAACCAGACAGACCAGCTAGTCCGGGGAGCATTAGGATGGCACGCTGTCAGACAGGCACTCCACCTATACCTGACACTTCAAAACCTGTATGCACTGTTTCTCAAGAATCTACCACTTCCCAGCAAGAGAGCAGGGCCAGCCTCCTTGCTCAGTTAAGCCTGGAGACTGTACCGCCTCCTGGAACGTGGCTGGAGGACTCCACTTTTGTGGGCTCTGAAACCCTGCAGCAAATAAGGCGTTTGCTTGGTCAGCCAGGAAGCATGGTATCAGGTCATTCCTCACCGCTGTCCTCCTCTAGTTCTTACTCTCATTCAGAGAGTGACGCGTCCTTCTCATCACGTAAGAAGAGCACACAAATATCCCATGACGACTCCTCTCTATCAGTTGGTGGAAGGATTTCCTTGGTTCTGGCTCACTCTTCCTCAGACTCTGCTATGAAGGAAAGCTCCTCATCATCGTGTGGGGCTTTGCAACTGTCTGTCTATGCTGATCACATAACCAAAGTGTTGCCAGCACTTACTCCAGTTAGCGAGGAGAATCTGAAGTCACGTGACCTCCGTGTAGCTCCAAGAAGGGCAGAGCCTGAGGGCTGCAGTGCAGTAGATCCGGACAAAGTAGGACCTATTAACCTGTCAGTCAAACAAGCAAATGACCCCTCGATATCAGATGGCCAGCAGCATAGCCAAGGAAGTGTAAAGAATGTTGAGGTCAGTTTGACTGATATTAGGCCTACCCACAGTCCAACAGAGGTTGAACTGGGTGTCTTGAGCGACAGCAGCAATGAGGGTTCACTCTCTGTTAAAGTTATTAAGCTTCTGCAGAGTGAGTCACCTGTTTCTGTGGTTAGCAGTCGGTCAAGTAGTACTGATCTTGAAGACAACCGAACCAGAGGTAAAGAGACTGATAAACTGATTAAGATAAGTGCGTGTGTGCGTCTGTTTGTTTGTTTGTTTGTTTGTTTGTTTGTTTGTTTGTTTGTGTGT
This sequence comes from Parotocinclus spilosoma, assembly GCA_033117975.1. Lineage (NCBI taxonomy): Eukaryota > Metazoa > Chordata > Actinopteri > Siluriformes > Loricariidae > Parotocinclus > Parotocinclus spilosoma. The sequence goes on along the minus strand of JAVSBV010175124.1, from coordinate 2,826 downwards.
GTATATGTGTGTGTATATGTGTGTGTGTGTGTGTGTGTGTGTGTGTTTGTGTGTGTGTGTGTGTGTGTTTGTGTGTGTGTGTTTGTAAAGTCCATTCGATCAGCTTTTTTTGTTTTGTTTTGTTTCTAAATTATAGAATACTAGTATAAACGAACACTGTTTTAAAACCCAGGAAAGATGGTAACATTCCACTGTATTTAATCTAAAAATTCATATGAAAAACATATATCTCAACATGAAATATCCCCCAATTTTTTTGTGAGCAGTATATATGAATACAGTAATATTTGGTCAATGTCCTGTTTGACAGCACATAATGCAGATGTTAAATGGCACATACCTGTAATGTTACTAGTGTACAAATCATTGCTGATATACTTACAGTTAAAATTGGTTTTCATGAGAAATGTATATTTTATGTTAATGTTAAAAATGTTAATTTTAAATCAGCCAGTAAAGATACATAGGGGATTGCTCATTTTATCTCGTCTTAACAGATGAACGTTTTTAATGGTAATTTAGTTTTCCAAAATTACCTTCTTGCGTAACATTTAAAGTGTTATTTGAAGTTGTTTTTTCTGTTTTGCCATGATGTTATAAAAGTAGTACTTTACTTCACTGTAATACTCAGCCAAAGTAAATATTATGTTATGATCCATACTTGTACATTTGTTTATCATGGCTTTCGGGATTATGATTATAATATTTATGCCTCGTCACCCACAGTAAGAATGCAAGAATTGTTTATTTGGTCATTTTAAAATTTGTCTTTTGCAGAGTATATCACAGCGAAGATGTCTGATGGCCAGTTTCAAGTATTGGCTCTCCATGCAGAAGACAGAAAAAAAGTTGAAGAAATAAAGAGAGAGCTTCTGCTTCAAACCAAGGTATAGCTCTACCTGTAATCAAGACTCAAATTAAGCATGTCAGAGTTTTCATTATTAGTGTAATTTGGGTTTGTTTCTTTATCAATGAGTATTAGAGTAATGTGTGTTTTCCCTGTGATGCTGGCAGACTGCTCTAAAGAAAGCTTTAACAACCTGTCTAAGGTAAAATAGTGCGTATTAGACTGAGTAATGCTCTTTATCACAGAACTGCATGGTACTGCAGTGCCCCTCTATCAGCACATCCTTTGCCAGCATATTGCTGACTTGGAGCCTTACAATAATTTCTTTCTCTCACCTTTATGTCTTAGCTGAGCTCAGATTCGGAAAGCAGTGCACAGACCAGTGTTGGCACTCTTCCTCAATCTACTGGCTTTGCAGCCGTGCGCAGTGCAAAAGACCGTATCACTGAGCAGCTGCAGAGAGCCAGTCTGACTCCACTTGACTCAGTCATTCTACAACATACACCACTGTTTCACAGTCTGGAGGACAAGGTGCATCAGATTGCTCTCAGGGAAGGGTTTAGCTTTACCCCGCCACTCACTTCTGATGCTATAGTAACCACTGGGAGCAAGTCATCCCCACTGCCTGAGAGTCAATGTCAGCCTATGCTCAGCAACCATGATAGTGCAAAAATAGAAAAGTTAGAACTGCAAACTGAAGACAAGCAAGGAGCAACAGAAAACAAAGGAACTGGGACAACAGGAGAGTGTGACAAGGACAAAGATGAATTTAACCACCAGGAGATAGAGAGAACCAGTCTATCAGCAGACCAGGAGGTGACTGCTTCAAACGTCACTGAAAGAAAAGTGGTTTCTCCAGTTTTGGCGTACGATTCACTCACTGCTCACAAACCACAATCACCTTCTCCCAAACCACAGCAAAGTACCACACTAAGACCTCACTCACCTTCATGGGGTGCTAGCAGTAACTCTGAATCAGAGGCTAGTTTGCACAATCCTCGCTTAAACAGTATGTCAAGTCAGAACACCTTGACAGGAATCTCACCTCCAGCTTTCAGTCCCAGTGAAGAACAACATTCAGCAGTGTCCAATCAAGCCAGCTTATGTAAGGTTAGAGGTGAAGGCCAAAGTCAGAACTCCAGAGTGACTAGTGGCTATACCTCCAGATACAGACAAGCATTTACTCCTCCCCAAGGAGTGGCCAGTTCAGACAGACCTCATTCCACGGCTGGTAAGTGACATCTTAACAATGATCGCTCTGGAATTTTCTAAAATTGCGTAAATATGACGTAAAGCATAATCAAATTTTCACATCGGTCCTAAATGTGGATAAAGAGAAATCAGTTATTCCCAGTTATTCCCAGTTATGCTGTGTGTACTAATTTTTAGGATGTACTAATTTTTGTGAGATACTCTTTATATAGGTATTTCAGAATGAAATATCCCCTAATTTCTGCGTGTATATATACATACAGAAAACTCTTTAAGGGCTGCATGTATTGGATGTGACTTAAATTTTTCACTGCTGTGAGGAGTTTTGCTTAACTTGTGTTCTTTGTGCTCTTAGCTATTCCGACACTATTACCATATAAACCTCATGGGAGTTCAGAACTCTTCTACATGCCACAAGCTCTCCCAGGGCTATCTCCCAATAGCTCTGAAACGACGGTGGAAAGCTCTCACCCAGGTACGGTAAAGCTCCATGCATTGCTTGATATTTTATGATTTTTTTTCCTTCAACACATTGAATATCTGGATGTATATAATATTATGAAAGCTGTATCCAGGAAAGGCTAAGTCTTTGGTGAGCAAAGTGGCCAGAGGATCTCCAGTTTAATATTCGGAACATTGTCTGTCCCTAAAATGAAAGTGCACAAGCTTTAACTGAATAGAATAGAATACAATAGATTTTTATTGTCGCTGAGAAAACAATGTTATAAACAAAGTCAAACCAGTGACATTTGGAGTAGGCTCCTCTC
>JAVSBV010175114.1:0-13580 GCA_033117975.1 Parotocinclus spilosoma | reverse complement strand
TTACCCTGCTAATTGAACCTTCACACTCTGCTCTTACTGGTGCAATGTGCAGTTAATGAAGATTGGCCACCAGGCTGGTCCAATTTAGCCATGAAACCTCCCACACTAAAATGACATGTGTTTCGGTTTCATTGTCCAACCCCTGTATATACAGCGTAACAGGGCAGCCAGTGGTATCGATTCTCCAATAACTGTCTGCATTCACATGAGGCTGGGTATTATAGTGCATCACGAGGGAACCCAGAACCCCACTGCATCTGCATAGGGTCTGATAATGGGTCCAAGCGTTTCATCCTGATATCCTGGGATTTGGCTTGAGTGACATGAATATATGGATCTTTCCTGCCTTGTATCAATGGTTCTGTGTACTGGTGGCATAATGGTGTTTGGAATATTTTCTTGATATATTGTGGGGTCCTTCTTAACAATTTAACTTAAATATTATAGCATACCAAACTGAATCCACTGCTTTATGACTCACATGGACACTGTAAGGACATACAGACTCTACTCTTTTTAAGAGAAGAAGGGAAACATAATCATCACCATAATTTTCTTCTAAAAGTTACATTTCCTTAAAGACTAAAATGTAATAATAATTAATAATACAGTACTATAATAATACAGCTATATTACAGTCATATTACAGCTATATATTACTTAATACTAAATTATTTTAAAATATGTTAATAAATATAGTATTATTATTATAATTAGTATTATTATTAATATATATCGTGCATAATTAATGATAATGAATGTAAAATTAATTAAAACTTCTTCCAATCTCTTCTTTATGGCCTTTTCTTGGCCACTCCCGGTTCTGTCTTGACTGTGACTACTAAAAGTCTTTGTCTTCACTTAGACTGGATGTGTCCTGGCTTTGGTCTTGACTCTGATGCAACACTACCATAACATACTATAAAGAATCACATGCTAATTATTCACAACTTTTTATTTTTGCACCTGAAATTGCCCTTTACAATTCCACAGCCTACCAAAAAATCCAGGTTTGTAACATGGTAACAGTAGGGTGGGGGAGAGGAATGTACAAATGTTTCTGGCAACCAACTAAAAAGTCCACAACAAAGGATTGTGTGTCTCGCTTTGCATTTCTTATGAAACCTTGAAACGTGGAACCTTGAAATTAAGGTTCAAATTTATTGTCAATTATCTGAGCTGGCATAAAACTCTACAATGGCAGATCCAATGGTTGATCAAATGACTCGGATGAAATTAAAGGTGTTGGAAAAGGTGAGAAGCAAATTATTTTCTACAGTGATAGACTTCTTTTCTATAGTTCAAGAATGAAATCTCTGTGTGCAGTTCCTTTTGTTTCAACCTCCAGAACATAGAAACAGTCAGCCAGAATGATTTGGCACACTTGGTAATAAAATTACATAGAAAATATTAGAATACTTTTCATAAATTTCATTGACTCTAATGAATATATGAGAGAGCTTTTTTTACTCAAAGATATATTGGCATCTTTAGAAATGTGAAACCAATTTAATTTTTAATTTTTTTGTCTAATCTTTCAAGTAAAAGTACATTAAACAAAAGTGTGTTGATCTTTATTAGACATAACATGACTATAAAACCATATTCTGAGCAATAATTACAAATTATTTAACAGCAGAATTTGTATTGGTTCTGCCAAGAAGTGGCATTTTGTGTATTTTGTAAATATATTAATTATAAAAAGAAATCAAATGTGTCAAAGAAATAAAGCCAATAATTCTGTTTTGCTTCTGCATTAGAAGTTGGTGAATGAGAAAGAAGGTCTTAATGAAAGAGAAGATTCTGCACTATCAACAAGTAACGTAAAAATGTTAAATATACACTATACAATCATTGACAAAAAATACTTACCAAGAAGGAGTTACAAGAACCGAATCGAATCGAAACTTTATGTTTGAATGTGTGATGATATATGTAAGTGATTACAATAGTAGAGCCAACACATACGTTTATTGCAGAAATTTGTACAATTGAAAGGAGGCTCCAGTACCCTGTTAGGACACCTGTAGCCTGGATACAAGATGGGCATGATGTTTGGGCAAGGAGGCATACAGGTTCAGTATAGTATCCTCCAGCACATTTGTTCACAGATGTTGCGGTTGGACCTGTACAGAATGAGTCAAAAGACATAGGACATGTCACATGCTGTGGCATGGACTTTTCGTAAAAGCTGCCAAAACCATTGCTGAAGTTTCTTTGTCAGTAGTAATCTTCAGGCGACCACTAAGTGGCATGTTGTCCACAATCCTGGTTTCCCTGAATTTGACTATTTGTCTGCGGCTATGATATGGCAGCGACGTTCCCCAGACTTTAGAATAATCAATTCCACTTTTAATTACCTGTGATGAACAACAAAAGTTTTGAAATGTAAAATTTTTGATGACATGTGGTGTTATGGTTGAACCTGCGGGTCTGCGGTAGCCTAGCGGTTGAGGCACTGGACTCTGGACTTTAAGCAAGACCCTTAAAAAACTGTATCTGGATAAGGGCATCTGCTAAATGCCATAAATGTAAAACCACAAGAGATCTTGCAAATCTGATTGCGATTTCTAAGACAATTCAGGTCTTCTTAGCTTCCCATTGGAAAGACTTGCCCTTGATCCAAAATGGTGGCTTTCAAGATGGTGGCCATGTTCCAGACATAACCTTAAATATAGCCCCCTCACTCATTACTTGCTGGGGTATTGAAATATGTAATTTCCCTTTTGTTTCTGAAAAAGGGTGTCCTGTGGCTTTCGACTCACCCTGTAGATCCTGTACACTTCTAGGTTACCAAAAATGGTGTCCCAGCTGGTCCCATAAATGCATGATCGGTAATGAATGTGGTGGCTGGGCAGGCCAAGGAATGGCCTATCAGAGACATGCCTGGGAAACACCAGTTGGCTCACTCCAGTCGGGTGTTCGTCCTGAATAGGACACTCCCTGGTCTGGCTTCTTCACTTTCGAGCTTACGCTTGCCCTCTGGCGCTTTGGCACCTCTCGCGATCTATTCGCGTTCGCACTCCTCGCGTACCCGAGTTAATTCTCGTGTTCTGGGACATGGCGCCTTTTTGTGTGTTATTCACACTCGCGCTACAAGCGCACCCCGAGCTTATATGCTCAACTTTTTGCGCTTCGGTGTCCTATGCACACTTAAGAGAAGCTACCCGGTAGCGCGTTAGAAGCATACGTGTCCCGTTATGGCGTCCCGGCGCTCTGGCGCTTTTGCGCTCTGTTGAGTCTGACCCTAGTCGGCTGCTGACTTGAGATATGCCCCGGCTAGAGTAGCCACCCGGCTACACACACTCTATAAGACGTGTCCCGGCATGGCTTTCATTTAATTGCATGCACGTTACGCTTGCTCCCTGGCGTTTGGACTACCTCCGGCGCCTCGCCATTTAAGAGACGTCCCAAAACCGTGCTTTTATGCCCCGACTGGCGCTTTGACACCCTCTCGCAACCAGTTCGCGCATTGCTCCCACTCGGGAAGCAACCTCGGCTCGTACCTTTATCCTTACGCTCCGCACTTCATCCCTTTTCAGTTGTTCTATATTATTTCCCCATTCTTATTATACGTCGTGGGATACGCTTATCCCGCATACCTGGGTCCTAATAAAAACCACCACATCTCGTAACAAAAGGTGATCGCTACGGTGTCAAGGTGTGCGCGCCGGTGGTCGGGTGCGCGGGTGAAGTGACGAGTGTTCGTCGTCAGGTCGTAAATTAAGCACCAGTTATAAAGAACACTTATCAGAAGACTGTTCCAGAATTTGGGGGCTTTGTAGGAGAAAGCTCTGCCTCCCTTTCATTATTCTAGGAACTTGTAGGCAGCCTGTAGCACTTGATCAAAGTTGGCTAGGTGAATCATTGGCGAGGTGGATCAGAAAATACTAATAACTCAGTCAGATATTGTGGAGCGAGACCATTTAGAGATTTATACGTTAACTGTAAAATTTTATACTCAATGCGGGATTTAACAGGAAGGCAGTGAAGTGTACGTAAAACAGGGGTAATATGATATTTCTTAGTTCTAGTTAGAACTCTGGATGCAGCATTCTGTACTAATTGAAGCTTGTGTAAACGCCTGCTGGAACATCCAGACAACAATGCATTACAATAGTCCAATCTAGACGAAGAAGGCATTTAAAGTCTGTATTACGTTGTTTTATTGAGGCGTTTGAGTCTGTAGCGATGCCCAATCTGCCTTTGTGCCACCAAATTTCATTGAGATTGTTTAAAGTAGGTATAGTTTGAATATGGAACCAATAACCAGGTAGGGGTTTCCTCATAGGAAATAATGCCTATAGAGCTCCTGTTATCTGAATATTCATTTGCTGAACCATTCCTGAACTATATAAATATGGGAAAATGTAAATAAGTGAACAAGTGTAACCAAGTTGCGAAAAAAAACAAATAAATAACAATCAGGAGGTGGAGCCAAATCCTGAACAAACCAATAAGGAGCCAGTAAAAAAAAAAACAGTCCTTTTAATTTACCTTTATGTTATGTTTATTCTCTACAGAAAAGGAAACTGGTTGCAAACAAGGTTTTATACTCAGAAGGAGCATTTGTTCCAACACCTAACATGTTGAGAAGATAGGACATTCACAAATCTTACCTGTTCAGGTAAGAATGTGATGTTATTTCTACTGTCTGAATACAAACGCAGTATTTTGGAGTTAGATTTCTCCTCACTCATATGCTTTGTCCCAATAATGCTATGTTTTATTACGTATGCCGTGTGTGTAAGTGTGTGTGTGTGTGTGTGTACACAAGTTGTCCATCTCTGTAATCTAATCCTTAGACACTTTGCTGAAGGACAGCAGGACGCTTGAGCACCGATTTCTGTTTACGTGACCTGTTAACGGTAGCTGACCTTTCAGTAAACCGTTTATAGAGGCATGAAATCGAAATAAACGTCCCCTATCGGCTATATAACACAGCGTAACTTAATCAACGAGATTAACCTGCGTATTAGTTCACACCCAGGCGTTTAACCGTGGATACTACGTGGATATGAAAAGGCAGGAAAACAAGAATAAAGCAACCAAGACAATCAAGTTAAAATAATTTTAGCGTAATGTTTGGTTTGTCCTGTGCTCGTCTGCTCACACTTCATTTATAATTCATCTTTATCTCTGTTGGAAATGTCACTGCAGCTGCAGGGGGACAGAAGAGGATGAATAAAGAGAGGAGGAAAGGTTCACTGTGTGGATAATTAATTTATTCAAACAGAATATCTAATGATTAATTATGGAGAAGCTTCAGGGTTAATCCCTGGCTTTCTAGGTGTGTAAAAAGGTCCAGTGTGGCTAAAACCTCGATGGATGAGCTTTAAAATCCTAAAAATCAAACACCACAAGCATTACCACTAGAAAATATCTTTAAGATTGACCACTGATCTCTGTTAAGGAGGAAATCAGTGCTGGTGCCTCACATCACTTTGAGTCTGGGTTTGGTCCCATAATCTGGGGCCGGGTTCAAGAAAGCTTTCTTAAGAAAAAAACTTGTAAGTTCTTAAGACAAATGCAGAGAAGTTCATTCTCAGAATGTTATTAAATGCAATTATCAATTAAAACTTAAATGCTCTCAAATATTGTCTTCCTTGTTTTCCTACGTAGGCTACACTGCGTTTTAGAGCTTGCGATATACAACACGAGATCCGTTTTGAATATAGATTTACCGTATTTGTGTTATTTAATCGGCCCAGAGGAAAAACATCAAACCAAGCCGACAACAGACATACCTGTCAAGTCTCTCGTTTTGGCGGGAAACTACCGTATTTTAGCCCTCTTTCCCGCCGTCCTCTCGTATTAGTATTTTCTCGTAAATTTCTCGTATTATATTATAATTCTAAAAAACATTCATGTGCTGCTCCAAAGTAAAATGTCACAAACCTCGCGAGAACTGGTGAGAAAGATCGTTACAGAAAATAGGATGTCATTAAACTACAGCACTGTTTGTGCTTTACTCTCATGTAAAATCAACCACTCTGGCCCCGCCCACAAATCTACTTCTTGTGTTAAAGGATGCAAAGTCTGCAACAACTCTGTGTAATAAATCAGTGCAAGCCAGAGAATCCCGAGTAAACATAAAAAACTAAAAATGTGTAATGAAAATAACGTGTTTCACTTCAAGATAAGCAGTGTGTATATATGCTGAAAATATGTAGAATAAATAAATGTGCTTAAGTTCCCTTTTGTGTTTTTATTTAGGCTGTATTATAAGAATTAGATATGTAGGAATGTCCACAGCATTTGAGTGTCAACAAAGGAAAATCAGATTTAGATCATCTAATTGTAGCTTGTTAGTGGATCACAGGTGCTTATTTTAGATTTAGATAAACCCGTCTTAAAATGTAAGGGATACTGAACCTCGGTTGGGTTTGTGGGATGGCTTGAAGCGTGCAGGGGAAAATTTTTTAATTATTTTTAAATCCAAAACTTGACAGGTATAAACATATAGAGGTGATGATAGAAGGAATATCCAGCAGGAAAAAAAAATATTATATTTTTTTATATTATATTATATTATATTATAAAGTAAATATTTTTTTCAATAAAGAAACTAATTAAAGTATTAAAAGTTTTTAAAAATGACATTTCGACACTTACCTTGTTTACTCTGACATCCTAATACGGGTGTAAGATTAAGAGGTTACAAAAATTAAGAATGTGACATTTTCAAGAATATCACTTGTTCTAAGAACTGTTCTTAAGAAAAGAGTTATGAAAATAAGCTTTGTTTTAAGAATAAAGAATGAAAGAACTGTTCTTTCTTATGACTATTTCGTGGATCAGGTCCCTGGTTTTTGAGATTTTTTTCCCCCTCCAAAAAATATTAGCAAAACCAATCTAAACAAAGGCCAGAAGTACACCTTGCACCCTGTGTTGTCGGGTTTTTTTTATTTGAGCCGCAGTCCAGTAATAAATGACCACAGTTTCGGTCTTGACTTGGGATGAGTAAGAATGCACGTTATATATAATGATTTTCAGTATTTTTGAGCATCAGGTGTGAATTTTCGGTTGCCCGTCCCGCAGCACAGCTGCTGTTTGTCGAGCTGAATAATAAGAATGAGGGGCGTAATTATCCTCCGTTCCCCCATGGCTTTTTTTATTAGGACAGACAGAACAAATCTCTGTATGTGATCCTGCATGGCCTACATATTCCTAATTTCTGATTCACACACATTCTGTGTTTTACAGCACAAGTCACCGAATATTTACCTAGTTCAGCTTCAGTTTGTTTGTGTTTGTGTGTGTGTGTGTGTGTGTGTGTGTGGGTGTGTGTGTGGGTGTGTGTGTGTGTGTGTGTTTAGTGAGCTGGGGGCAGCATAGCTCCACCCATGAACACTGGTGTTACGATGTGTGTGTTCGTCTCTCCGCTGCTGGTGGCTGGTATCGTGATTGGCCTCGTGCTTTTGCTCTCCTTCATCATCATCATCGTGGGAAGCATGAGGAAGAAGAAAAGTGCTCAGCTGAACACAGACAGTCAGTGTATACACATACACACACACGCACACACACTCTTACACTTCTGCCTGTAGAATACTTCATGACTCGAACCAAGGTTTCTGGATCTGCCAAATTATTTACAGCTCTGACTTGGTGGGTGGAAACCTAGAGTTGAAGAGAACATGCCAAATCCCACAGACATAGCAACCAGAGGTGTGGGACCACAATCAGTTTTGTAATAATGTTCTGTGAATTATTGGTCTGTATTAGCCTGTCTTTACCACGTTCAGAGTTAAAGGGAGTGAATACTTTTGCCATGCGTCCTCTGCTTTATAAAGCTGTAAACCTGCACCATTAAAGAATGATTGTATCATTTAACAGTGCTCTCGTACGGGGGTTCGATCGGAGATTTGAGATCGCCATGTGCCGACGATTATCCTCCAGCATTCGACTTCTGCTTGGAGTCGATTTATCCGGACGCCCCACCGCAGTAAGTACAATCAGCATGTTTAGCAGGAGCAGTGTGAATTTTAGCACAACCAAACTGTAACTTACAAAATCTATTGAAGTATTTACAGGAGGCGTGATATATTTCAGGAGTTACAGAATACATTAAAATAAGCTTTATCCAAACTTAACTTATAAAACTTATAAATATCTGGAAAGACGAAGAGCTAAAAATATACGAACAGCTAAATATCTTACCAGCACCTTAGCAACTGTGTAGCAACAGCCTAGCAACCACAAAGTAACCACTTAGTAACCACATAGCAACATCCTAGCAACCACTTAGTAAAATCATAGCCACAGCCTAGCAACCTTGTGACAACAGCCTAGCAAATAGTAACCAATTAGCAGCATGGCAACCACAAAGCAATCACTTAGTAACCACATAGCAAATACAACCCCAATTCCAATGATGTTGGGACATTGTGTAAAACATAAATCAAATATAATGCGATGATTTGCAAATTATTTTCAACCCATATTCAATTAAATAAAAAACAAAGACAAGATATTTAATGTTCAAACAGATGTTTAGATGTCTATAATGTTATTTTGCAAATATTCACTGATTTGGAATTTCATGCCTGCAACATGTTATAAAAAGAGTTGGGACAGGGGTGAGAAAAGACTGGGAAAGTTGAGGAATGCTGAACAAACACCTGTTTGGACATTACACAGGTGAGTGTCATGACTGGGTATAAAGAGAACATCCCTGAAAGGCTCAGTCGTTCTCAAACAAGGATGAGGTGAGCTTCACCACTTTGTAAACAACTGCATGAGCAAAAACTCCAACAGTTTAAGAACAATGTTTCTCAATTACAAGAATTTAGAGATTTCATCATTTACAGTCCATAATATCATCAAAAGATTCAGAGAATCTGAAGAAATCTCTGCAAGTAAGCGGCAAGTCCGAAAGCCAACATTGAATGCTCGTGACCTTCAATCCCTTCAGGCAGCACTGCATTAAAAACCAAATCATTATGTAATGGATATTATCACATGGGCTTAGGAACATTTCAGAAAAGCATTATCAGTGAGCACAGTTCATCTCTCCATCTACAGGTGCAAGTTAAAACTTTACCATGTAAAGCGAAAGCCATAGATCAACAACCATCCAGTAACACTGTCGGTTTCCCTGGGCCAAAGCTCATCTTGAGATGGACTGATGCAAAGTGGAAAAGTGTCCTGTGGTCTGACGAGACATATTTTAAATTATTTTTGAAAATCATAAACATCATGTCCTCATGGTGTGGTGGTGTGTAAGTGCCCATGGCATGGATAACTTGCACATATGTGAAGGCACCATTAATGCTGAAAGGTACATACTGGGTTTGGAGCAACATATGCTACTGTCCAAGCAACGTCTTGTTCAGGGATGTCTCTGTTTATTTCAAGACAAAGTCACATTCTGCACGTGTTACAACAGCGTGGCTTTATAGTAAAAGAGTGCAGGTTCTAGACTGTTCTACCTGCAGTCCACACCTGTCTCCCATTAAAAATGTGTGAAGCATTAGGAAATGCAAAACACAACAATGGAGACCCCGGACTGTTAAGCAACTGAAGTTGTACATCAAGCAAAAATGGGAAGGAATTCCAACTAAAAAGCTTCAACAATTCATGTCTTCAGTTCCCAAACGCTTATTGAGTGCTGATAAAAGGAAACGTTACACAGTGGAAAACATGCCCCTGTCCCATTTTTCTAAACATGTTGCAGGCATCAAATTCAAAATTAGTAAATATTTGCAAAAAACATTAAAGTTTATCCGTTTGAACATTAAATATCTTGTCTTTGTAGTGTTTTCAACTGAATATGGGTTGAAAAGGATTTACAAACAATCATGTATCCTGTTTTTATTTATGTTTTACACAACGTCCTAACCGTATGGGAATTGGAGTTGTACTTAGTAACCACTTAGCAACAGCCTGGCAACCACTTAAGAATCATAGCTGGCTCTGACAAAAAGATGTTTTAAAAAAACTGATTTTCCCCCAGTTGAATGAATCTTGTGTTATCTAGTCTCAGTTAGAGGAGTATAAGCTCTGCGTCTGAGCCTAGGGTTATGGCTAGGGACTTCCTAATGTGTCTCAGGGACTGTTTCCTTTCCACTGGCACTGCTCATTTGAGGTCTTGACTTTACACCATGAACTTTGTAAAAGGCAGTACAAAAAATAACATTCATTTTGCTCATTTGATTGATAGAACTTTTATACAGATAATCCGACTCAGAGGGTCATTATAGAGATTGTTGGCACTGCAGGGGGCGACTTGAGTAAATAAAGCGCAGCAGAACCAAACAGCGGGAGCATAACCAGATCAATTATTAAAAACGGCAATTAAATGCCATTTAGATCAAACGCACAAAACTAAAGCCTGCCATTTATAAACCATACTGTCACACAGAGAGTCTCTGAGATAAGACGAGACTGAGATCTGTATGAACATCTGGTTCTAACATTTCTGTTGATCACAGTTACAGACTGTGTGTTTCATTCAGAACGTAACATGCACACTGAGCACACACAGTACATTATTACGGGATCCAAACGAGTGGCTGATGATCCCAGGGGTTTATGTAATGGACGTGTGGGCTCCAAGCCAATCAGAATTCAGGAGAAATCAGATATGAAAGCAGAGCGACGGAAATGGAATTAAGTTAGCGTTAATAGGATAAAAGGTTTCTTAGAAGCGCACTCAGACTCGAGGCTCAGATGATATTAATACAGTGAGGGAGAGAGAACTTGGTCTCCGTGCATCACTGTTCACTGGGAGATGATCCCCTAGTCAGTCTCCCCTCCCACACACACAGATTAAGCGTGCCTCCATATGACACCTATCCCAAACCTGATTCACTGCAATGCTGGGCTTAAACATTACACCACTCTGCCACCTGAGAACAAGTGCCTAGGGATGATTCCCTTACCTGCCTCCCCTCCCTCAGACAAGCTCAGGTATCAGAGTGCAAGTGAGAATTTGAATGGTGTTAATAGAGAGAATGAAACATTTCAGAAAACTTACAGCAGCACAGAGTAACAACGAGATGAGCCAGTGCTCTTATTATAAATATGCACTCACAGCAGATTGTGTGTGTGTGTGTGTGTGTGTGTGTGTGTGTGTGTGTGTGTGTGTGTGTGTGTGTGCGTGCGTGTGTGCGGAAGCATCGGTATGAGCGCTGCGGGTTTCGGGATCAGACATGCGGCCTGAGCTACGAGTTTCCCTCCACCATCTGTGACCCACACAAACACACACACACACACACACACACACTCTGGCACTGGCACTGGTATATTGTAGCGCCATGAGTGGTATCATGGCATGATAATACTAAAAACCAACAGGTCCGTTCACACATGCACACACACTTACTTATAAAAAATAATACACTATTTCAGTAAATCAGAGTTTATACAGAGTTAATGTAAGTGAATTTTACTTTTAAATTTTTGAAATATGGGATAAACTGTTGGAAGGAAAATACATTATAAGGACAAAATGAAGACTTAAAAAGGGTGGCTTAGCTGATCAATGTAAGAATTAAACATATATATATATATAACATATATATATATATATATATATTGAAATAAGTCTGCAGTAAAAACAGAAATTAACAAAATAATAAGTTCAATAAAATATTGAATAAAATAACATAAAAAATATGCACATCTGCAATAATTCGTCCGATACACAGGTTCTTTATGATATTGAATCCTGAGATAGAAGGTACATGGAGGACTTGATGAGTTAGGGTTCGAGTAAGTTAGGGTTTGATTTCAAAACTGGGTTCGATAAGGACTTGGCTATAGGGCCCCCCCAGTTGGTACAATGGCCTAATATCCTATCCATCACTATGGTGACCAGGATTTGAGTCCGAACCTCAGTCCACAGTGCATAATGGATAGGGTTTGTGGTTTGGGACACGCCCACTGTGGCCTGATAGTGTAATGTATAATTATGTGGAGTTTATCATTCTTTATCATTGATTAACTTGTTACATTCTTATCGTTAAGGTACGATGAGTGTGTGAGTCCGGGTGCGACACAGGTATTCGTCCCTACAGATGATCCTCCTCCGTACTCACACACATATCCCTGTCTGGAAGGGGCGGGGCTTGCTGCAGGGTTCACCTGGTTGTCAGGGCCCGTCTCTGTCGTGCCCCTGCCACTGGACGAACTGCCCCCGTACGAGGCCGTGATGGAGCAGCAGAACCGAACGATCCCACTGATATCCGATAACGTCATGAAACACACACACCACACCATCCTGTAGACCACACACACACACACAGAATTAAAATACAATTACCATAATCAATGCCCACTAATATATAATAAAGTCTCTGGACTGAGAAACACAGCAAAAAATCCTCCAAGTCATCTCTGATAAAGTAAAGATAAAAACTTTTTGGTAAAAACGTACCAGATAGGAACCTGAATTATCAAGACCGACAAATCAAAAGCATTATTGGTGAAATCTCTACATCCATGCTATTGAAAATGATCTGAAAATTGACCTAAATTTTACAAGCATAAAGGCTTGGAGGATATACACAAAAAATAAAACAAATAAGGCCACCAGATAGCTGTAAACTTTAAATAATTGCTTTTGTGCTCTTATTAAATATTGGGTCTTACCACAAGATGGTGTAAAAGCACTTTCTCTATAGTGCTGCCCTATTAAAAGGCTCTCAGCGGCTACTTTTGGGTAGTGTACCTTTTGGTGGGAGATCTTTAATTGCCTTTATGACACATTTGCCCACATACGGTCCTGCACGCTCATTACTGGTCCTTTAAATGCTTGAGTAGACCTGTTTGGATTGTGAATTGATTAGAATTAATAATCTAAATATCAATAAAGAGCTGGTTACCAACTCTAACCCAACATGACACTGAGAACCAAAGATGCTGCCATGACCCGGACTAAACTTCATATCAGCTACGTTATATGTTATTACACCATGTCTACGATTAACATTTATTATCCAGTTTAATGTACTAATACTGTATTAAAACTGTTTTTAATTACAGTGCTATTTTGTGACTTTTCTTCATCTATATTAATAATTAGGGCAGAGTTTTTTAATTGCTTTTTTCTCGGATGTCCCTACTTAAGAATCTACTGAGGAGGGAGGAAAAAAATTAAAATAAATGTTTATTTTTTAGCACTTTTCAATTTCTCGAGGCCTAGGTGGAATCAATACAAGGAAGGAGGAAGAAATAAAAATATTTATCATTTAAATATATAATTTATTTAACCTAAAATTTAATTAAAGTGAAAAAAAATGAAATGAACAGAAGAAAACCGTTGGCTCTCCACCAGAGGGCGAAAAAAGCTAAAAAAAAATAAAAAAATAAAAAATAAATAAATATATATATATCAGTGGCGGATGCTGGTCTTTCAAGGAGGGGAAGCTCAATTTCGGCCAACATCATAAAACGTGTCGGTTTATTTATACGTAAATTCTACCCTCCGGTCCTTTTCAAGAAAATGATCTGTGACCCTGTCGTACCAACAAGGCATCTTTTCCAGGGACTTGACTAGTGACACCAAAAGATCGCTGATTCGCTCATTTTGCTGTCAATCAAAAAGGGATTCAGCCTCAGACAGATCATCCAATCAT